>PVLD010016099.1:16504-46300 GCA_004027595.1 Dinomys branickii | reverse complement strand
TTTATATAATGGAATATTATTCAGCTATAAAGAAAGACAGTTTTGGGGACTTTGTAGGCAAGTGGTCAAAACTGGAGTCCATACTCGTAAGTGAAATAAATCAGCGGTACATGTGCAGGCAACGTATTGTATCACTGGTGTAAGAACCTGAGGGTGGGAATATAAACTAAGAGACATGAAGGAAATCTGTTCAAAAACAAAGAACAGATGGGACGAGGGAAAGGAGAAAAGAAAGAGACAAAAATGTATGTATGTGTATATGAATATACATATATGCAGGAGGGCTAACATGGTTCTACTATTGTATTATATCACTTAATGCTAAAGAATAATTGATGACGGGTTATTTGATCAATCTTGTATGTCTGTATGTGTTATCCTGAACACACACTTCGAAGATATCAATATGCAAAGCAGCAACTATTGGTGGGGTTTTTTTGTTTTTTTTGCTTTTTGTCTTTGGTTTTTTGTTTTTTGTGTTTTTCTGTTGTTGAGAGGATTAATTGTCTGACCAATTTTGCATGTCTGTATCTGGGTTCATATATATACACTTCGAAGGTATCAATAGGTAAAGCAACAACCACTGTTGAGTCCATGTCACCTTGTCTGTAGATTAGTTTTGATTGTACTATTTTTTATGCTAATTTGTGTGTTTGTTAATATGTTTTTGTGCTTTTATTTTTTAAAAAATAAAAAAAAATACTGTAATGTTCTTTAAAAACACTGTAATGCTCTCATTTATAAAGAATAAATGAAAGAACACATATGCATAAATCATCCACATGTATCAGAATCACACTGAGAACTTTTAAACATGAACCTTTCCAGCGCTAACCAAGACCCAGACAGACTGAGGCAAGGCCCGGGCACGCACTGCGGTGAACTTCTGAGGAAATTCCAATGCACAGTATATGCTTCAGGAAGCTGGGCATGGGACAGAGCAAACAGCACGAGAAAGTGCTGCGAGCACAACATTGTAGGTGAGGGGTAGAATAAACCTACTTGTGTGGCTTTGTCCCTCATGCAGGGCACAGCTTGTGCGTGACTGTCCCGAGGCCAGTGCCCAGCGAGGTATGGAGCTGCCAGTGTATCCAGGGAGGACGTGCGGCGGATAATGCTGGAGGGGCTGCAGGGAGGCAGTCGGGCTTTGTCACCTAGATTTAAGGCAAAGAAGTTTAATTTTAAAAATAGTTTAAGAAGAAAACAAAGTAGAAACAGTTCTAAACCACATAGTTTTCCAACTTAAATACATAAAAATAATAATAACAAATATCCTAATGTGCAAAGCTGTTCAATCTCCAGAAAGTAAAAAAGTATTGATATACATGTTGGAAGAATCTCTGGAATTACACTGAGTGAAACCAGTCAATCCCGAATGCTTACATGGTATGAATTCATCTACATAACATTTTTCAAATAAGAGAACTGTAGCAATGGAGGAAAGATTAGTATCGCCAGGGAGGAGTTCAGCAGCTTAGCAAAGGAAAGCGTCACTGAGGAGGCGGCTCAGGCAGTGCATGCTTAGCCCAGGGCAGGTCCCAAGTTTGACGTGAGAAGAGAGGGCGCCGGGCACAGTGGTGCACACCTATAGTCCCTGCTCTCAGGAGGCCGAGGCAGAAGGGCAAGGTCAGGGCTGGCCTGGGCAACCTAGCAAGAACCTGTCTCAAAATACAAAAATTAAAAGGTGATACAGCACAGAGGGCAGGGGAGAGGAAGGCAGAGAAAAAGAAAAGGAAAACAAGCACACTGTTCCTAACTGCGAACTCTCCATGGAATTAGCTTTCTTAAAGTAAGACCAAAGCTTTTATAAACACAGAAGGGAAGCAGGGTTGAAGGGAGGGGAGGGGAACGAGGAAAAGAAGAATCAAGACAGTTCATGTCCAGGTAGAAACTCCGCGACGGGTGTGATCAATATATAAATGAAAGTGTACCAATAAATTTAATTTTAAAAAGTTTATAAAACAGTTACAGTCACTCCTCAGTGAATTAAGAAAAAAAGCTTAGCAAAACTTCTCTGAAGTATCCACTTACCCGGAAAGTAGTCCCTACTATACTATGACCTTTTAAAGTTATTCAGAGTAAGATCTCATGATTCCCAAGTTCCATGTGCTCCTTCAGAGACCCATAGTCCAGAGACCTCGCTGCTCAGCCTCGAATCACCAGGGCACTGAGGCAGCGTCTGCAGGGACCCTAAGAAGGACCCAGGGCACACAGACAGGCAGGCAGGATGCCTGGCACACAAAAAAAGTGAAAGAACTTCTGAAATAAATACTTTAAAATTAGTTTCAGTATCTACTTAAAGGATGGGTTGAAGAAGCTTAAATACAGCTTCAAAGGGAATTCATCAACTGAAAATATAAATCATTTAAAAAAGCAGCACAAAGGGATGAGATAGAAAATAGGAAAAGAAAGAGACAGGGAAGAGAGAACGGATGAGAAAAGCACTGAAACACCTTATAACCACATGAGACCTGAGATGATACCTTGAGGACTGGAAAATTTTGGTCTCTATTTCAACCTAGGAATAATGTTTTAAGATTTGGCACTGGGCTGGAGGCACAGCTCAGCCATATAGAGCCTGCCTGGCAGGCATAAGTTTATGAGTTCAATTCCTAATACCAGAAAAAAAAGAAAAAAAGATTTGGCACTAACTCCAAAAGTACCAAGAACACATACCAATAATCACCTTCAAATTACTCACTACCTGAGAGTAACTTTACTGTAAAGCTCTCCAGGAACTCTCAACAGGTTTTCATTTTTGTGTGGGTGGGGTGTTTTGGTGTTGTTTTGACTTTTGAGTACTGGGGACTGAACCCAGTGCCTTCGTACTCAGCCCAGTCCTGGCTTTTTTTTAAATTAATTTAAGACACGATCTCACTGTCACTAAGATGCCCAGGCTGGACTCCATCCACTTTGTAACCCTCCTGCCCCAGCCTTCTAGTGCTGAATTACAGATGTCTGCTCTCACTCTCATTGGCTTACTCCAGTCTGCGCCTATCAAATTCCTAGCTTTGACAGAACCCAAAAATTGAGCAATTCCTGCTCTTCAGTTCTACAGGAAGCTGAATGTTGTAGTACATATACATCTTCACTTAGAACAAGCTTAGACTCTAAACATCTATATCTGTGTTAAAAGAATCATGCAGCATTCTTCTTAACAATGTACACTCCCATCCTGCATGATAGCGGAACAGAAGCCAGCAGCAAATCACAGCTTCTCTGGAATCTGGAACCGAGACATCTGGAAAGCTACTTAGCAAGGAGAAAGATGAGCTGTGCTCTGCCCAGCAGCCTTTTAGTTTATAGTTTATACTGTCATTACTAATGGGGCACCCGTCACTTTTAATTAGTCATTACTGTATGTCAGTATATGATTTGTCTTTGTGTCTATTTATTGTAGCTGGTTCCTTTTCTACTGTTAGTAATGGAACAACTGCTTTTAACTGATTTTTACTGTATGTTGATACCGGATTTGTCCCTATGTCAACTGACAAGTGAACCGACAGCCTGCAGAACGGGAGGAAATCTTTTGCTAGCTACTCCTCTTACGAAGGATTAATAGCTAGAACATACAGAGAACCCAAACACCAGCACCAAATGATCAAAAAAAAATAATAAACGGGTAAATGAAGTAAATGAACATCTCAAAAGAGGTACAAGAGGCTACTAATATGAAAAAAAGTTCCACATATTCTGCTATTAAGGAAATGCAAATGAAAGCTGGGAGCACTTCTCATCCTAGTCAGTATGGTTATGAAGAACAGAGTTCTCCCTATGACTGGTTGTAAAATAAACTAGACAAAAATCTAATCAAATCTCCCCTGATCCTAATCATGGAATTTGATTCGGTTCTCCTCCAATCCAACATGGTTTGAGACCAGAATCATGGAGAAAATCAAGTTCGTGAACCGAAGAACCACTGTACAAACAAGCCAGATGTGGTGGTACATGCCTGTAATTCTAGCACTCAGGAAGCTGCGTCGGACAGCCTGAGCTATGTAATGAGATCAACGTTACCCTAAACTACATAGTGAGACCCTATCGCAAAACAAAGAACAGTATATAAAATCTCACTATAAATGGTATTAACAGATTAACATTTCCAATTGATTTTATGATACAGAACATAACTCTGAAACAAAGTAAAATGTCATCCCCCAAAATGAATTCCTTCTCCTCAAAACTGTTTTACAAAATATGTGTATTATCACCATATTTTAAAATATCAATCAAAAATATGTGAAAAATCATTTTCTCTCTCATCATGTAAGTACCTATGTAACAGCTTTAGACTCTGCCTCTACCTGCGGAGATTCATATTTCGCGATCTGGTTCCTTACAGGCAAAGTCTGCTGACCCTTCCTTACCTGCAGGGTCTTGATTTCTGCTAGGACCCCTTCTTTCCTCTCCTCCAAGTTCCTCCCCAAGTGTCTCTCTCCACCTTGTGGAGAATGGGGTAAATTTAGCTAATTTACACCTAACTTTGACACAGTTTTAAAAAGAATAAAAGTTTTTTAAAGGAGATCTGTCACCCTGGCTGGTCTTGATCTCCTGAGCTCAAGTGATTCTCCTGTCTCAGCTTCCCTGGTGTTGAGACTACAGACAGGTACCACCACACGTGGCTTTAAAATATTGAAAACATGCATAAGATCCTATTACCAACACAATCATTCTTGTTCCGCACAGTGGCAAATACCTCACTCTTCTTATGCTAAGAGCCATATGTGGATGAGAGCACTTTCTACACCTCTCCTCTAACCGCATTACATTATTGCCTTAAGAAGGGTATATTCAGTTGCCGGTTATGTGATCCACATAACAACGTTCAATTTCACTAAGATAATATTTACTGCAGTTGTGCTGCAGATAAAAGCTCCTTCACAGATAAGCCTCAGATTCATAATTTGCTCTCAAAAGTGGCACAAATATTTCATGAAAACAACGCCCATTTGTTATAAATGCTAACCAGCTCTCTAGTCTTCCTTTATAGTGTATTCTTGTTCAACAGAACAGAAACACATGCAGTACAGACCCCTAAGTTCAAGAGTGCATGTACTCAAATGATGACAAATGAAAAGCAACCTAACATGTTCACAAAATTTCTTCCAGCTATAAAGTAATTGCTACTAGGTCACAAGAAAACTGTCCTCCGCTAGGCGAGGGCCACAGAACTTTGTAAACTGGTACACATTCATCAAAATCCAATTGCTAAAAAAACACCTGGCACTTTCTTCCCCAACTAGGAGCGAGCAGCTGTTGCTTCAGGTCCTTGCCAGCACACTCAACAAACCTACAGCACTAACAGCTCTGATCTCACCAAACCCCCCAAGATCATCAGATTATCATTGTTTCTATAAACAATTAGAGAACAGAAGAGTTACACAGTGGCAAGTAAAAACACTAAACACCTGTTCTGAGTGGCCTTCTCAGAATCCATTCTCTAAGCAGATCCGAGGGCCTAGAGCCACCACTACACCCAGTCAATACAGAACAGGTCACAGCCTGCCCTGAAGAACAGCCTGCCACCCAGCTCATCTTTACTCCACCCCCCCCCAACTTCCCAGAACCGACAGGTGTGGTGCCCTGGTTACGATAGATATTCCTGGAGGAAAGGAACACTGAAGAGGCCAAGATGACTCAAATATTCCTAGCTTCCATAAAGAGACTGAGGGGTAGGGAAAGGGTCTCAAGAAGTTACAAGCCAAGAGCCAGGCTGGCTGGTGTGAACCTGTGTTCCTCCTGCCTCAGCCTCCAGTGTGCTGTATCACAGATGTGTACCACCGTGTTCAGCCCCCAAGGAAGACCCTGATGGGTGATGAGCTCTTCACGACCTGGTGCCTTCAGCCTCACTTTGTGCCTGCTGTCTTCATCCCCACCAATCCCTCAGAGCTGCAATTCCAGCACCGTGCCCTGGTGCAGCTCTAGGTCTTCATCCCTCTTAGGTCACCTGCAGAGCCCTTCCTTGGTTTGGCCAACTCATGCTGAACCTCTCAATCCAGTTCAAATGTCACTCCCTCTGCCAAGTCTTCTCTGAACAGCCACCCAAGTGCAAGAAACACACTGTGTGCACTTGCAGCATGGCTCGCTGAAAAGGTCCTTCCACTTCCTGTGCCCCACTTCCAAGTGGGACTTTGCAGGGCAGCAACTGTACCGGCTCCCATCACAGTGATTGAACTGCACTAACACATAGGGATGTATTTTCTTAAATGGCCAATAAAAAATTTAGTTTTCTTGTTAATGAAGCAATCATTTACCCTAACTGAGGTGGACTCAACAAGAGAGCAGAAGAGAATGACCTCCATTACTGTCTTCCATCAACAGGGACAAGCATGTGCAGTACATTTGGATTTTTTTTTTAAATTTTATTTTAAAGACAAAAGAATGGAGACATATGAACCAGAAAAGCCATAAACAATACAGGAAATAGAAAGTTATACAGAATATAGTAGGGAATTAGCACTGGATGTTGTATTACATAGTTATCTTCACATTAGTTAACACAAAAACATTAAAGGAAATACCAAATTATAGAGAAAATAGTAGGGAATTTGCACTGGATGCTGTATAATATAAAGTTATCTTCACTTCTGTTAATACAAAAACGATTGAGGAAATACAGAATTATAGAGAACATAGAAGGGAATTAGCTCTGGATGCTGTCGTACATAATGTTACTTTCACCTTTGTTACTCAGTTACACAGATGATGGCCCATTTGATCATTCAATTTTTCTCCTCCCTCATCTCCATTGCCCTACCACTCAATCAGTCATCTTCCCTGTGATAATAACTGTACTCCTGGGTTTATCTATATCCTTGGACTCTCGCCTTGGGAAGAGATATAGCCGCCTCAG
Organism: Dinomys branickii; assembly: GCA_004027595.1. NCBI lineage: Eukaryota > Metazoa > Chordata > Mammalia > Rodentia > Dinomyidae > Dinomys > Dinomys branickii. Next base: position 39,447 of record PVLD010016099.1, on the reverse strand, counting down.
ACTATACTATAACATACATGGGTGTATACAAACTGCCATGGTTGGAGGTGGGAAAGCACATATGCTCACAGTGGACTGCCCGGCTCCACCCTGTGGTTGTGCTATGGGTGGGGGCGGGTCCAGTCCATGAGGTGCCCTGAGCAGGGCCCTCAGCGGAGCAGCCACCAGGCCCACTGTGGAGCAGCAGCAGAGCAGCCACAAGGGTGCACAGCGGAGCAGCCACGGGGCCCACTGCGGGGCAGCATCGGGGCCCACTGCAGATCATCCGCGGGGCCCACAGCGGAGCAGCCGCGGGGCCCACAGTGGAGCAGCCGCGGGGCCCACAGCGGAGCAGCCGCGGGGCCCACTGCAGATCATCCGTGGGGCCCACAGCGGAGCAGCCGCGGGGCCCACTGCATATCATCCACGGGGCCCACAGCGGAGCAGCCGCGGGGCCCACTGCATATCATCCACGGGGCCCACTGCAGAGCAGCCGCGGGGCCCACTGCGGAGCAGCCATGGGGCCCACAGCGGAGCAGCCGCGGGGCCCACTGTGGAGCAGCCGCGGGGCCCATTGTCGGATGCTTTGTTAACTCCAAGGGAACAGAAACAGGCTCAAACCTGATGTTTACAAGTCAAGCTTATAGAGTCTGGGCTATGTGAGTTCAAGGCCAGCCTGGATTACATAATGAGCCCTTGTAGAGAGGTTGATTACACACTGCAGGGTGTGGAACTGGGCTGGCAACCAGTGCCTTGGGCTCTGCAGTTCAGCGCTCTCCACCATCAGTACCAGTTTGACTGGTTCTCAGGGAATAGCCTGGCTCTGGCAGAGTGTCTTAACTCATGGCCCTCAGCTACTCCCTTATGAAGGCGCTGCAGATCTTTCCACACTACCCCCATGCTAAGATACTGGTATTTGCAGAATGTAATCAAGCACAAAGACTGTATTTATCCACAAAAACTTAACAGCAAAAAAGGGATAAATTCATCTGCTCAAAAAGGGGCAGGGACTTTTTTCATTTAAATATAAAAATAATATATAACAAAAATGTAAAAACAAAAACGAAATCCTAACACACCATCCTCCAGATAACCCTTTCACGAATTATTTATTTCCAGAAATCTGTCTGTGCTCAGGCACACATGCAGCTTCATATAAACGAGGTCCTATTGTGCATGTAATTGCTTACTGTTGAAAGAAATAAAAGGGGGCATGTGGAGGACCTGTTTCCATAGCAACCAATGTAAATCACCATTTCTAACAGGTATCTATTTTCCCGTACACCATCACTTACCCACCTTGACAGAAACTTTAGGCACAGATGTTTTTACATGTCTCGCTACGTCTGAAGCAGAGTTTAGCAAACACCTACAGAGCTGGCACAAGGGCGCCGCCTTTACATTCTATAAATTTATGGTTTATCAACTCTTGCCAATCTAAAAAAGTGAAAAATACCATTTCATTTGCGTTTCAATTATCATTGACTTCTAAAATATTCATACTGTTACTGATAATTTCTTTTTTCTTTTGGTGTAGCACAGGGGACTGAGTGCAGCACCTTTGTACTGAAACATTTCTCCAGTCCTTTTTAAATATTTGAGACAGGGTCTTTGGTAGATCTCCCAGGCTGGGCTCAAATTTGTGCTTCCCCTGCCTCAGCCTCTCAGAATGCTAAGATTAGCGTGTGCACCAACACACCTGGCTAATTTATATCTCTTTTGTACTGCAATTTAAAATATTACTCTAAATCTTTCTTTTCTCTTAGAGATCTTTTTTGTCTGGTGAATTTGAAAGGAAGCTTCTTCATTTTCATTTTCTTTTATTAAATCCAAGTAAAAATAATCATAATAAACTTCGAAGATGTTACATAATTGAATTCTTATAGAATTACTTATCTCTGGCTGGGCATGGTGGTGCACGCCTGTAATCCCAGCACTCAGGAGGCTGAGGCCAAAGGATCCCTGCAAGTTTGCGACCAGCCTGCACTACAGAGTGAGCTCAATGCCAGCCTGAACTGCAGTGAGATTTACCTTTCATCCATTGTCTCACCTTCCCCTACACACACATACACACACACACACACACACACACACACACACACACATTTTTCTGTAGTCTTACAGTGTGTCTGGAAGGAACGACAAAGGTCTGATGACAACAGCCACCTTCAGAAGTGGACGGCTATGGGGCACATCTCACCTGTTCCCAGTCACACCCTTCGTATTTTACATATAAACCTATTTCCTACTTGAAATTCATGTTCCTTTGTTCACTGATTCTATATGTAGGTAGATACACATAAGAATTACTACATACCACATGTGTTTTAAATAAAAAGACATTTATAAACAGTCATAGTCAAAATCATAAATAATGTCTAATATTGGGGGAAAAGAATATTGATAAAAGTATTTGAAGTGGTATTCTTTAAGTGATAAACATAAATGAGAACTTAAGCTAAAGGAAATCTTAGGGGAAAATGTGTTTCCATAATTGATTTCTAGTTTCATTTCTTCTTTGGTCATTTCCAAAGTTAATGTTTCTTAAGTTAATTTCTCCACTAAGTCCTCAATGAAACATGAACAAAATCTTACAGGCAAAGTAGTACCTAAGTTAAATCCTAAGAAGAAATAAACATTAATTTAACCAAACTGATTTCCTACAAGCATGGTATCAAAAAAGAAGTTAAGAAATCCAATTAATTATTCTTTTGTAAAATGTGTGGTTAAACAGAATTGACCTATTTTTAATGTACAATTTGAGGAATTTTGAAAAATAAATGTAGGCATTAAATCACCACAATCACGATTTAGAACATTCCTGCCATTCCAAAACAATGCCTTGTACTCTCCAGTGACATCTACCTCTCTGCCCTCATGGAGAGACAAACTCTGACTTGCTTCCCATCATTAAAGGTTAATTTTGCCTTTTAAAAATGTCATACAAATGTACTCATATAGTATGGACTCTAGGCATCAGACATCTCTCCCTGAACATAATGTCTAAGAATCACCCTCACTGCACACAGCTATCAACAGTTCATTTGCTGTTACTACACTGCACAGTTAGTTTTGTGTGTCACCCTGACCAGGTCATGAGGTATCCAGGTAGTCTATTAAACATGAGATGTATCTGTGAATAAAAATCAGTAGACTGGATGTCTGTTTGTTAATATGTTTTCTTCTTTTATTCTTAAAAAAAAAAATCAGGAGACTGAGTTAAACCAACTGCCAGCACCACTGTGGGTGACCCTCCCCCAATCATGTGGTGCCTAAACAGAAAAAGGCACACAAGGAAGAATTTACTCTGACCCCGCGTTTGAGCTGCGGGTGTTTTCACCTGTCTTCAGACTCAGACTCTGACCACAGCTCTACCGTGGGCTCTCCTCGGCCCACAGCCGGCCGGCTGTGGATCAGGAACTGAATTCTACTGCTGTCAGGGCCAATCTTTATAATAGATGTGTGTGTGCATGTGTACCTTATTAGTTGTTTCTTTGGAGAACGTAGACTAACATACTATAACTTGGTTATCCAATAGCTTATTGATAAACATCTGGATTGTCCCCAGTGTTCGGCTACTTCAATATATCACGTATTAAACATTCAGGAACAAGTCTATTCATGTTCTGTATGTTTTCATTTCTCTGGGGTAAATGGTGGAAATACTGAGTCTTTTTTTTTTCTTTTTTTTTTTTGCGGTACTGGGGATCGAACTCAGGACCCTGCGCTTGCTAGGCAAGCGCTTATTCCACTGAGCTATATCCCCAGCCCGAAATACTGAGTCTTAAGACAAGTGTAGGTCTCACTTTATAAGAAACTACAAAAAACTGTTTTCCAAGCTGGTTGCACTGATATATAATGCCAACAACAATGCATTACAGCTTCAGCTGGTATCATAGAGATGTGGTTTTGCAGGCACTTTTTCATTTCACTTACTCTAGCAGATCTACAGTGGGGTTCAGTGTGGCTGTAAGTTGTTTCCCCAGGGGTTAATGGGGTTGAGCATTAATGGGGTTTGCAAAGCTATTTACTTTCCTTCCCTCCTTCCTTCCTTCCTTGTGGTAGTGGGGACTGAACCTAGTCTGCACACTGAGCTACAACCCTACCCCTTTTAGAATATGAGGCAGGGTCTTGCTAAACTGCTCAGGCTGTGATTCCCCTGCTTAGCCTCCCAGGGTGCTGGGTCAGACCACACTCTGTTCACACACTGTCCTTAGTGAGATGTCTGATAAAATCCACTGTCCATTTTTAATTAGGTGGTTGTCTACTTATTGAGGCCAGGGTGGAAGCTGAGGCAGGAGGATCACTTCAGAGTTCAAGGCTAGCTTGGGCTACAAAGTGAATTCAAGGCCAGCCTGAACTGCATAGTGAAACCCTGTCTCAAAAAGACAAAAAAAGAACCACTTATTAAACTGGATTTATGTATTCTAGTTACAAGGCTTTTGTCAAATACACATGTGAGCATAGTTAAGCATTTGTCTTCTCATTTTTAAATGGTACCTTTTAAGCAGCAATTTTTAATTCTGATAGAAAACAACTTTTCAACTACTGTTTGTAGTTCAAGCTTTTTGCGTGCTATGAAATCTCTGCTTACCCCAAGGTCAAGATGATTTGCTCTAGGGTTTATTCTTTTTTTTTTTTTTTGGTCTTTTTTGAAACAGGGTTTCACTATGCAGTTCAGGCTGGCTGTGAGCTCACTTTGTAGCCCAGGCTGGTCTCAAACTCACAACGATTCTCCTGCCTCAGCCTCCCGAGTGCTGAGATTACAGGCATGCGCCACCATGCTTGGCTCTGGGTTTTTACACATTTCTAGGTTTTCATTTTCTCATTTAGGTCTGTGGTTCATGTGAACTTCATTTCTGTGTATAGTTTGAGGAAAAAGGTCAAGGGTTACTCTCTTCCAATATGTTCATCTGTTCTAGAACTATCTGTCGAAAATACTACTCTTATTCCCACTGAGCTACCTTAGGAACCCTCACTGAAATATGTGGGTTATTTCTGGATATTCTACTCCATTCTTTTTGATCTGTATATCTTTATCCACAGGCAGTATAGGTTAAATGCTCCAACTTTATTCTCTTTTAATACTGCTTTAGCTCTGTCGGCCTTTGCAGTTTCAAACAAACTTAAAGACCACAAAAGGAATTTTTCTTTTTTTTTTTTTTTTTGAGACAGAGTCTTACTGTGCAGTTCAGGTTGGCCTTGAGCTCTCTGTAGCCCAGGCTAGCCTCAAACTTGCAATGATCCTCCTGCCTCAGCCTCCTGAATGCCAGGATTACAGGAATGAGCCATCATGCCTAGTTGTGCAAAAGGAATTTTGATAGCTGTCATCCTTGACTTGTTTCTGATCCTGTGAAGAAAGCAATATGATACTAGCTGTAAATTTATATTATATATATGTTTCTATAAAACAAAACCATTTGTTAGATTCTTTTCTAGTGTTAGTTTCCTGAGAGTTTTGTTTTAACATGAAGAGACATTGAATTTTGTTAAGTATTTTTCTGTATAAATTAAGATAATTAATGTGTATGCTTTCCTTCTTTGTTCCTACATAATAGGATAAAATAACAGCTGATTCTCGTCGTTGTTTATAGTTATGGTCTACAGAATCACAATGAACACTGAATTAACAGCTACTGAGCCATTTCTCTTAGGGAAAACATAAAGTTACATTCCTGCGAGCCTCTAATCCCATTTTCATCAACAAATAAATATATAATCTTATTTAATGCTTCTGCCTAAAATTCCATTTTTTTTAATGTTGTTGCATCATTCATACTCAACTCATGGCCAACAGCACCATAATTCATGTCTGAGTGAAATTTATCTAACACATGAAAATTTGACCCAAAAGGCCATCACAGCCTTTTGGTACTCAGTGACATTAGACAGGGAGAAGTGGGAGGACAGAAAGGAGTAAGACCAGAATAAGACTAAAACCCAGCAAGGCAAACATTAACACCCTATAGCTCCATGTCCACCACCAAAGGCAGTGTGACCAGATGCGAACTCCAAGGGCTTGTACAGCCCTACTCTTACGGCTTTGCTGGTTGCAGCCATAAGGCCTTACTCTTAAGGATGGCTCCACACACTGCCTGCAGCGTTCCTCAGCAGACGTTCTGTGTCTCCAACTTCCTGGGGTCTCCACTTTGTCTGTCTTCATTCCCACAGCTTCATGCACTACCTTCTCAGAGCCTCCTTGCTGGTCTCCCACCCTTGCTTCAAAATCTGGTTAGAAACCTTTCTAAGCCCACAACTCTTACATTCTGCATGCTACTAAAACCAGCACCACACAAAGGGTGCAAAGGTCAGTTACTAATTTGAGCAGTAGCTGGGACCTCTATAACCTTGGCCTCTGAGTGCCTGGATAGCTGAGTACAGTGGAATGAATCTTCGGGAACCAATTTCCCAGGAGACCCTTCTCCAAGAGGAATCCCAGGGACTCTCCTCAAATGAAAGTCCTTGAGCCTGTGACAGGTGGGGTCTTGTTATTTCTTTAAAAGCCCACAGGGCACCTCTCTTCTTGTCCCTGTACAAAGTACTTACTTGGTTTCTTTTTAGTATCACCAATCTCTTCAGCAACCACACATACCTTTTGCTCCAACTTTACACAGGATTCCTTGTAGGCAAAACTGAAGTTCTTCAATCTTTTCTGCTTTTTTGCCCTTAATTCTTACTAAATCCAGTTAAGAGCAGCCAATAGTGCTCACACCAGAGCTTAAATGTTGAGCTGCCTTTCAATTTCTTCCACCAGATCATTTAGTTCACCACCCTTAATCTCAACTCTTCATCAGGTCTCAGGACATGGGCAAAAGTACAGATAAATTTTTATGCCAGAGTGTAACAAAAACAGGCTCTGCCCCAACTTCAGAAAGAGTCCTTGTTCCCAAATGAAACCTCTGGAAGTTGGCCTTAACTGTCTGCACTCCTATTAGCATCCTAATCTCCTGTGCTCTGAACCACATATAAGGCCTACTTACAGCATTCTAAGCTTTCTCTAGTCTATCTTTCAATTTTTACAAAAATCATCCTGCAAACCAGTTCCAAAGGCTTCTCTAAACCCCACAGTCAGGGGCAGGGATACACCTCAGCAGTATAAGCACCTGCCTGGCAGGTGCAAGGTCCTAAGTTCAATTCTCGGTACAAAAAAAAAAAAAAAAAAAAAGATGCACCACATAGTCAGGTATAGTTACAGCAATCACAGAACACTACTGGCACCAAAATTTGTACCCATCAGCTTTCCCATCACTGTACACAATACTCACTACTCACCACTCTTAGGAGAGGAGTAACACGTTCACCATGAGACTTTAATCCATGTCTTGCGGCCAGGCGGCTCTGATTTGGGCATGTTATAGTTCTACCAGTTTGAAACACCAGTGGTACATGCATGACTGTTCCACTGGGTGGCATAGGACAGCCAAACATGTACCACCAGTGCTGCGTAAGTCACCTAATGAGAGAGTCATGAATATATCACCAGTGATTCAAACTGGCAAGAATGTGTTCACCTGGCTCATGGTTTTGCAGATTCAGTTCATACCTGATTCCAAAGCAGAAAGGGCATGGTAGAAGAAACCTGCTCACCTCAAGGAAGCCAGAAAGCAGAGAGAGAGAGAGAGGAGAAAGAGATGTAGCTACAGCCTCCAAACACACAGCCCTGATGACACACTTCTTTTAACCCAGCCCCAACTCCTAACAGCACATCCAGCTACAAACTCAGCAGTGTATCAACCCACCAATGAGTACGGCACTTATAACCCACTCACCCTCCAAAACCCCAATTCTGGACACACGAAGCTTCTGGAGGACATTCATGATCTAAATCACATTATTTAATTCTGTTTTGGACAGAGAATATATTTTATATGGTTACACTCCTTTAAATTACTGGGGACTTAAAATTTTTTTAATGATTACTATTATTTTTAGTACTAGGTATTGAACACAGGGCCTCACACAGTGCTGTCCAACTGAGTTACATCCCCAGCCCTTTTTAAATTTTTATTTTGAGACAGGGTTTCACCAAGTTGCTCAAGGTGGCATAAACCTTGGGATCTGAAGAGAATTTCTCTATCATGATTAACATAATTCCTCACCTTCCCCCCACTCCCAAGGCCATTCCTGCATTTCTACATTAGCTGTTATGGTAGTACACCACTTGCAGGTACCAAAATCTGTATTAGTTAACAATTAGCTCAAAACTTGGTAACTAAAAAACAATAAACATTTATTATCTAATACACTCCTGGGATCAGAAACCAGGTGTGATTTAACTGTGTGCTTCTTACTCAAGGTCCATAACAGAACATGGCTGAGGCAGATACCAAGACTCAAATGGAAGATGATCTACTTGCAAGTTCACTCATATGGCTACTGGCAGACTTCAGGTCCTTGTTCACTGCTCTTGGCTACAGCTATCATTCCCTAGCCACAAGGGTCTCTCCAGAGGATTAGGTAAAGACAGCAAGTTGCTTCACTCACAGAGTGAGAATTCTGAGATCAATCAAGAAAGACAGAGCAAAAACTAAGACAATCTTCCAGTAAAATCTCAGATACAACATCCCATCACTTATGCTATATTCTTTCTGAGCCACTGCCATAGATTGTGCTCACACTCAAGGGGAAGGTAATGCGAAGGGTGCATACAGCAAGATATAGTACCAATTAGGAACCACCTCAGAAGCTGCCTACCACAAGGGCCACAAATGAGGGAAACTCAAAAGGGTAAGAAATACCTAGAAAAGCAGGCAGAAGTTTTATGCAAGAGGTAGTATTTGATTCAATTCTTAAAACTGAGAATCTAATAGTGACGAAAGAAGGAAAGTCATGCCAAAAGAACAGATGGTGAAATATACTTCTAGAAACTACATGTACCTTTACAATGGTTAAAGCAAAATGTAGTATGATGAAAAAAAAAATGGCCAGAGGAAGATTTATATGCTATGCCAAGGACTTTTTTTTTTTTTTAATTCTGAAGGCAGTTAGAAAAATTGTAACAGAAAATGCCCTCCCCAGCCAGTATACTTCAGTTGCCCAGGTAACAGTCCCTGTTCCAGTTCCTGTTGCCTCTGTCTCTTAGAAATGGCTGGTCACTGTGATGCATAACTGGTTACTACAATGTATATTGTAAGAACCAATCTGCAGTTGACAAGCCATTCTGCCTCTGTACTTCTGGCTTGCTTATCCCATATAAACCTACCAGAGATCAGGGCCTGACATTTTGAGGAACAATTGATTCTTAGTCAGTGCCCATCCAATGTTAAATAAATCTGCCTCCAAATCCTGGGTGTTGTTTTGGTGTTTCTGCTTGCCATTGCAGCAGGTGCACTGGCCGGGAAGACTGACCATGCTGACCTCTTTGGTCACCAGTCGCTTCCCTCGCAGACAAAACAAGGACCTCTCCAGGTCCTGACAGGAAGGCGCACCCTTTAGATTTCTTGAGTCCCCTCAGAGATCTGGAAGAGGATTCCTGGCTCCCTGCTCACGCAGTTTACATCAGACCCAAAGGGAGGACATAATCTGTCTGTCTCTGTCTGTCTGTCTGCCTCCCTGATTCCAATAAGATCACCGGGGGGACCCCAGTTAGTCTGTCAGTGCTGCTCAGCTTGAGCAGAAGGGGAGTCTGATCAACTTTAGTTAGTCAGGATCACCTTCTTGTTAGGGGGCTGGCCAAGTGTTTAACCTCAGAGGGCTGCTGAATGAATGTGAGTGAGTGGCACAGACAGCGTAAGCAACAGGCTGCTCCATCTGTGCATCAAGGCTGGGAAGCACTGGTTGCGGTGGCTGATTGGGCCCTGTCTTGGTTACTTTTCTCTCATTACTGAAGCAAAATATCTGACGCCCAAAATTAAGGAAGGAAAGATTTATTTAGCTCACAGTTTGTGGAGGTTTCAGTCCATATTCAGCTGGCTCCAAGGCAGAGTGGCACATAGCAGAAGCTAACAGTTCACAGTGGCAGAAGATAGCAAAAGCAACAAGAGCAAAAGGGAAGAGCAGTGGCAAGCAGCCTCTTTCTCTCCCATACACTATACGCAAATTATCCTCCCCAGGGCCATGCAGCACCCACATCCACAATTCCAACATTGGACCATGAATCATAAACTCTAGAAGCCTGTCCCATCAGGCTTTGGGGGGACATCCAGACACAAACCATAATAGGCCCTCACCTGCAGTTCCATGGCGACTAACATTTCATAATGGAAGTCTCAGGCTCAACTTAGCTAAGTCACACCTAAGTCCCTACAAGGGGTGCAGACAGGCTGACATTTGAATGGTCTCTCCCTGAGGGACACCCACCCTTTGTCTGTTGTGCCATTGTTCAAGGGTACACAACACATAGTAGGAAATCAGAGGTGGGAATTAATTAGTCAAAACCCACAGTCCCTGACTGCAAAAGAAAGGGCTTTTACAGAGTTAAAAATAAAACCAAACACTCCCTGCATCTCGAAGAAAAATATAGGAAAAAGAGGCCCATTCTTCCCGAAAATTCTGACTTGCACCCTCATCAGCCACTACAGTTACTGCCTACATCTGTGGCTTTACTCGCTGCTCCCAACTCATCTACTTCCAGCCAACTGAACTGGACCCAGCTAGCTACTGCCTGCATTCGGCCATACAGGTCCTTTCCCTGAACCTTCTGCTTCACGGCTATGCCTATCCTGGTCAGATGGCATCATCTAATGCCCACCAGACATGACTATCAGTAATTCCTTCTGAGCTCCACATTCTGACTGAGGAAAAACTAGACTGTCAGCCCTAGCGAATGAGTTGCCATGGCCTTCCCCAAAGGTCGCCCCTACCTACAAACCTAAAATTAGTCAAGTGCTCCTCAAAGACATTAAAGAAGGGGAAAAGCCCAAAAAAAGCCCATCAATACGTCAAAAGTTAACCACTGTTACCCGGAAGCCCACTATAAGGACTATGGACACTAAACAATAAATGCCACCTCTGTCTGCGAGACACGAAGAAACCTAACTATCCAGGCTCACCTCAACTGAATCTCTCCTTGCCTTCTCGGGTCGGGATGGTTAGGACAACTCAAGCTCTATCAAGTTAGGCCCCTGAGAGCCTGCGATCATAACGAAAGTCAGGGGCAAACCTGCACCTTTCCTGGTAGACAGTGGAACAGAACAGAACAGAACTCTCTGCCTTGTAAAGTTCCCACTGTCAAAAAGCTACCACCACCGGGGCAACCGGGGCTCTTGCTCTTGTCCCTTCTGCCAGGCATAAACTTCAGCCTGGGAGGACATCTCACCAAACATGAACTCTCGTACAAGCCAGTCCCCATAGAAATGACTGTCTCCTTTTCACTAAGCCAGTCAGCCTCCCTCTCATTTAACCCTGCACTTTTAACTTTGTTTCCTGAAAAGATGGTGATGACGCCTGCATCAGATTGAGACAGATAACCACAAGCCTGAAATTCTCAACTCTCCTCCCAGAGGTATAAATTAAAGACTTGCCTCTGGGCCTGGCCATCAACCATGCTACCTCACTGCAAACCCCGCCCCCCATTGCTGTCAAATGTCACAGGAAGCACAAACAGGCATCCAGCCACACATCAGCCTGAATGATTGTCAGTCACCTTGAACAAGATCTCCATGCCATCAACAATGCAGCCATCAATTACATTCTGCAGTTCCCAACCCATACACCCTTTTTTGGATTATTACTTGATTACCACAAGGATTTGGAAACTCTCCCACTATTTTCGGAGAGGCCCTAGCAACAGATTTGGCTCTGGGACAGGCTGTTTCTCTGTCCCTTCCAGCCCCATCACAGTCTTCTACAAAAGAAAAAATGAGACTTCATAAACTGAAAAATGTCTATAGACTGTCAAACTGCTAAAATACACCTCCTGCCTATAAAGCCAGTTCAAGACCTCCAAGCTGACAATGCCACCATGCCCTCCACATATGTTGACTCAGTTTTCTGTCACCCACCGCCTGATGGTACACCTGCCTGGACCTAAAGAATGCCTTCTTCTGCCTTCAATTGCCTCCTGCCAACCAGCCCTTCTCTGCAACTGACCTGGACTCAACCTCCCAGAGATTTAAAAATCTCTTTCCTCTTTGAAAAAGCACTTCTGATTAATGACACCCAGGCTGTCTGCTGAAAAGGCACAAAGGATCTGCTGCAATATCTAGCAGAAAATGGTTACAAGAAAAAAACTCCGGAAATTTCTTGGAGCTGCTGTCTTCTATAGAATTTGGATCCTTGAGTTCACTAGAACAATGATACTTACTCAGACTGTCAGCCCCCGGGAGTGCCCAGTGACCTACCTGTGGCAAATACTGGGATCCAGTCTCTAAGGGCTGCCTCTCCCCTTTGAATCAATGCTGTAACAGCCACTGTCCTTTTGATCAAGAAAACTGACAAGTTCACCTTAGGCCAAGACCTAACTCTCCAGGTGCCACTTGCGGCACTGGACCTCCTGAATAGCTGCAGACTACTACAGATGTTGAGCACACCCTGTTTACAGGTGGAAGTAGCTCTGCTAGAAATAAAGTCTGATAGGTTAGATATGCTGTTATCACCTTGAACAAAGCTATTTTGGCCAAAACTTGCTACTGCTTCCTGCTGCTGTTTGGATACCTGCCACCAATGCAAAATAATTTGGTCCAAAGGCCTAAACCCCTTTCCAGGGATCCAAATGACTAAAACATTAACCTCAGCCAGAAAAACTTTATCCAGAGCTCCCGGAAGATCAGAGCCATACCTACCCCGATACAGACCTGGTTTGTTTTTCTGCAAACTCAAGCCACAGCACTGGTACCTGTACCCCTGCAGCCAGCTTAGGCTTCAGCATCTATGTCACTGGCCCTGACCTCGTGCAATATAGTAGACTCTCCCCATGTAAAGACATATGGATACATTACACAGAAATAAAACATAACCCTCCAAAACAGCCTGTAACCAGTTAAAAGATCAGGTACGCCTGTGAGTACTCTTGCACACACATATAACCTAGGTATGTATTAACTACCTCTACAAGTTTCAGAAATCCAGCTTTAGATCCACTAAAGAATTTACCTGGACCACACTGAACACTCTGAAGGGACAATACACTCAAAGCCCTCTTCTGGTCACTCTGGACACCAAGCAGTGTGTGCACAGCTAACACCCGAGGACCCCGTTCACAGGACTGCGCTACACTGCAGTGCATTACTCCCCTTGATTTTTGTGCCTTTTCAGGCTGCTTACTCCAGTCCTTGCTTTGCCTTAGCTCTATGGATGACTGCCTGAGAAAACAGAGATAATCAGTAAGGCCCTTACAAATGATAAAGATTTGATGAGCGTCTAAGGCACACTGAACACCCTGCTAGATGAGATTAACTCCTTCACTCCCTTGCCAGGGTAGCACTACAGAACTGCTTCTAGTTTGGGGTTGTCTCAGAAGATCACATGTAACATGCCCAGCAGGATTTGCCAGGGAAACTAAAAAGAGGGGGGAAATAGCAGAAAATGCCCCCTGCTGCCAGTATATTTCAGTTGCCCAGATGATAGTTCCTGTTCCAGTTCCTGTTGCTTCTGTCTCTTAGAAACAGCTGGTCACGGTTATGCTTTGCTGGTCACTACAATGTATACTGTAATAACCAATCCCCAGTTGATAACCATTCTGCCTCTGTACTTCTGGCTTGCTTATCCCATATAAGACCTAGATCACGAGAGATCAGGGCCTGGTATTTTCGGAATGACCCCCCCTTCAACATAAATAAATCTGCCTTCAAATCCTGGGTGTCATTTCAGTGTTTCTGCTTGCTGTAGCAAATGACATAATCAGATTTGCATTTCCGAGAGAATTCTGGGTACATATAGATGGAGAAGAAATGTGTCAAAAAACTGTCAAGTGGCTAACTGCAATAAACAAAGTGAGCGAGGCAACCAGAATCAAGAAATATGATATATTTCAGAGCAAATCAAGAGGCCAGTATCAATGGCTCCCTTAGGGATGTCTGTGCTGTGTCCATGTTTAAAAAAGGGAAACAGAAGTGCAAGAGGGAGGGTAGCAAAAGGAAATTAAAACCATACAGACCTGGTTTAAATAAAATTCTATCAGTTATACCTGCTTAAGTTACTTAAATGTCCTAAACTTCTCTTACCACATTTGTAAAATAAATAGGATTGTTGCAAGGATTAAACAAAAATGTGTATGTACAGAACCTAGACATAGTAAAGAGAAATCAACAATATGTTTCCCATTTCAGGCTTTAGCAACTAGGAGATAATTGCTCAGTCTCAAGCCCACAAAGTTTGATATATAGCTGTAAGATATCAAGTTGAGACTTAGGCAGTTTAATGCCTTAGTATATATACAAGAGTATGTCTAGAGTTATGGCCGGAAAAGTTCAGAAGTAATCATACACAGACAGATGAAAGGCACAGCTGACAGTGCGTAAGAAAAAGTTAAGTACTGAACTGTAACCTGGGGACAAGATCATCTCAGGAACCTAGAGAGAGAGACTGTCTCGCTGACTTGCTGTGAGGTTTAAACAGAGAAAACGTCTGGACTATCTAATGTAGAGGGCATTGTACCCCCTCTCACGTTCTATTTCAATAACATCATCATTATGGAGAAATCACACTGGATAGTCCGAAGCATGAAAAGCAAGCATGCAGTTAGATATAACCCTTTCAAGACGGTTCCTTATGAAAAGTCAAGTAAAAGCCCTCTGACGCTGAAGAAATACCTGGCCTTTAAATTCATCAGTCAGCACCTATAATCCCCACACTCAGGAGGCTGAGGCAGGAGGATCGCTAATACAATCTACAGCCAGCATTAGCAATTTTTTTCCCACTAAATTAAAGTCCAAAGCAAACAGTAACAGGAAATGCTTCATAATGAAGTAAGGATCTAGTCTTCTAGCATCAGTCAACTATAACCTAAGTTCACACTGTCTTAGCTCACAATTATGTCTGAGGTTCTGTTGTTGTCTTTCACTTTGCCAAAAAATTTTTAAAATCCTAACTACATTTTTTTTTTCCTTTCTGAGACAGGGTTTCACTATGCAGTTCAGGCTGGCCTTAAACTTGCTTTGTAGCCAGGCAGGCCTTGAACTCATAGTGATCCTCCCGCCTCAGCCTCCTGAGTGCTGGGATTACAGGTGCGCGCCACCAAGCCCAGTCAAAAACCCTAAATAAGATAAATGGATCAATCTGCAACCAATAAAACCTGTATGTTAAAATTAGTCTTCAAAGAATGACAGTAGAGCAATAAAATGCAAAAAGTAAACATAATTTACGTCTTCCATTTCAATAGGTACTTTAGGACCTTACTATCAGTCAAGCACTTTTCATGCTGTACTTGTTAACATCCATTTCTCTCCCCTTTGTGTGGGAACTGCCCACCTTGTATATTCAGAGTGAGAAGAAGCAATTCTGAACCTAACTTCTTTATTCATCCTCTTGAGTTGCTTACCTTCTGTGACATTCATTCAATTAACATTCATTGAGATCTATTTTAGATGCAGAAATAGAAAAAAGTTTGGTGGCTGAACCCAGAGTATTAAACCCCATATACACTATGAGTTTTTTCTCTCTATATATATATATACACCCATGATAAAAGTTTTATTTATAAATTAGGTGAAGGCCAGGTGTAGTGGCACATGCCTGTACTCCCAGCATTTGGGAGGCTGAGGCAGGAGGATCATTGCAAGTTCGAGACCAGCCTGGGCTACATAAAGGACCCTGTCTGAAAAAGACAATCAATCAATCAATCAACAAGGCAAAGGATTAACAACAATAATAATAAAACTGAACAAGTGTAATAATATACGATAAATCGTGGCCAAACAGATCAGAGAAACAGTGTTTCATCACAGTAGCGGCCTCTCTTCCGATCAGATCTGGAGCTACGCCGCGAGCAGAAGGAAGTAGCATACCCCATCCTACATAAATAAGAACAGGTATATTTTCCTTGGATTTTTCCTGCCCCAAAGACTGAAAGAAAGAACCAAGAGAGTATAGTTTTAGCTCCTGGCTCTAAGTCATTGATTAGATGTCAGCTTCGCCAGAGAGCCACCCAACCTACACTGACCATGATCAATCTTTGTTGTGTTAAGGCAATAAAATTTGTAGGACTTGCTGCAGCAAAAAGCGTTAGCTATCCTAAACTAGAACAGATAAACTGAACTAGAGTGAGACGGTCATAACAAATCCAAGTATTTAAGTTAATCTGTCAATATATGGGAATTCTGATAAAAACCAAAGGAAAAACACCTATTTTGAGGATATACAATGTCTCTCACCATGTACAGCTCAATCTATAATGCCCGACCCAACTCACATTTCTATGGACGGTTCCTGAGATAATTTCTCAGGATATGTATCTCTGCCAGCAGCTCTCCAGAAGGTAAAGCAGCACACTTAGCTTGGCAGAGAGGTAAGCAGTAAGTGCCCAAGTGTTAACACCACCCAAAATTTCCACCACTGCGGGGTAAGAGGCAGCAGTTAAACACTTTATCTCTCAATGGGGCAATTTTATGTGAGATATATTCTACATGACTTATGAGAAAGTGCTAGGTGGGACTAAGGCCAGTTGGCTACCATGGTGTAACTACTTAACAATGTACCTGGTTTCTGTCCCCTTCCTTTTTTTTTGGTCTTTCTGAGATGAGGTCTCACTATGCAGTTCAGGCTGACCTTGAGCTCACTTTGTAGGGCAGGCTGGTCTTGAACTTGCAATGATCCTCCTGCCTCAGCCTCCCATGTGCCACCACACCCGGCCCCCTTCCTGTCTTAATGCCACTTTTCCAGTATCTTTTCCTAGGATCATCTCTTAAACAAATTATTTGAAGCCAAACAAATCCTTGTCTCAGTGTCTTCTATTGGTAGAACCCAAACTAAAACACCACTGCATTAACTTTCAAAACTACATCTTTAGAATAAACTACAATTTTCCTGTCATGGTGAATTATGTGAGATAGAATACGTTAAATCATTAAGTTATTTGGCTTGCTGGACATGAAAATAAAGAACATAACTAACCACTCTAGATTTAAAAACTAGGAGAAAGATCAACACTTTAAAAACTATTAAATCTTAGCCTATCTGGCAAATTTACTCAAAGATACATAAAGAATAAACTTCAGAAAAAAAGCAAACTCCACGAAGATGCTAGTAATTTGCCACCTGGTATATACTCACTCCCCACAGCCCTTCCAGCAGTCTCGTGAGTACATGACAAGACTCTCAGTTTACTTCATCTAGGTGCAGTAACTGATTCTGGTGTGGGCACACATCTAATGGAGTCCTTCCCTGGAATTCTTCCAGTCAGAGCTGAGGGAGAAGACCTCTTGCCTCATGTTGTTGCAGATGAAAATAAGTCTAGAAGCCCTGCAGCCCTGTTCCCTGCTATACAGAAAAATGGCCCTAGAAGTGTCCTCCTTGAGGACAGACTTTGTCTTATTTCACCATTTATTTCCCCAGGAACTAAAGTACCTTCTAGCACATACTTAAAAATATGTACTTAAAAAATATGTGTTGAACTGGGTGTGGTAGCACATGTCTGTAATCTCAGCACTCAGGAGGCTGAGACAGGAAGATCATAAGTTCAAGGTCAGTCTGAACTACACAGTGTTGATTTAGATAGGAGTTTAAAATGAAGCTAACAGACAAATAATTATGAAAGTGTCCTGAAAAGCATTTAATCCCTGTGGCCATATTTCTCTGTGCTCTTGGCTTTTCAAAGATTTCTTCAATTATACTGTCATTCTACTTAGTTTAAGCTGGGTTGTCATTTGCAACTAGAAGTCTAGAATACTACCACCGTCACCAAACAAAACGGAAATCCAGCAGACAGTAAAGCCATCTGCTTAAATGCTGGTCTATTTTTGATCCAACAAAGCCCTAAGGGATAAAGTTTTCAGAGACATGAAAAAAAAGCAAGATTCATCTAATTTCTTTTCTAAAGGATGATTTAAGAAAATACTTCCACAATGACATGCCTGAAAATCCCATTGGAAACAACATGAAGAACATTCACTTCCTTATGTTCCATTTGCCCAGAACACCTCCAAGGATAAGATTTTACAACTCAAGCTTGACTTGGCCAAAGTAACTTCCAGGAAAGCAAATTGGAGAATTTAGGGGCCAAACATTCTTGGTTCACCCCCCAAATAAGCAAACTTTATTGTCTCTTGATTACTCTGTTAATTTTTATTAACACTATAACAATACAAACATCAATTCATGGATTTCCTTATGAAGTGGCACTGAAAAGCTCATTAGAAAGTAAGAACCACCCACAATGTTAGAAAATAAGAAGTTGAGCCAGAAGACCCCAAGTATGAGGTCAGTTTGGGCTGTGAAGTGAAATCCTGTCTCAAAAAATAAAAAAACAAATCAATAACAAGAAAAATTAGACAAATTGAAGTCCTACCTTTAGAAATTCTGTAAAATGTTAAATTCTGAACACTCAGTTCTCTGGGCCTGATATTCATGAAAATAAATACAGCCTAACTTAGAAGCATGTATTAATATATGAGGCATACATCCAAATATTACTTCACTTCTCTTTCTTTGCTGATACAGAAAATTTGACCCAAAAATCTATTATATACCATTTTTTAAATTAATTCTTTTAAAAACATCCTATGTTAGAAGGGATTGCTAATGTCTCTTTTTAAGAAAGGGAAGATACTGTGTCGTCTAAATTTAGTTTTGATTCTAAATAAAGTTTACATGTAGAGTAGCTCTGCACAATAATATAACTAATATCTCAATAAAAATTTTACAATCTAGCTGCTCTGAGTATTTGTGTCTGTAATGATTTGGTATTCATGTACTCTTACACTAATCTACCACTTCTACCACCCCTTACCACCCTAACTTTGAGATAGAAGGTAAGGTGTGGCAAAGTTGGCTGGGGAAATAAGGGGGACCTTTTAATTACAAGGTCCCAGGACAGTGCCAAATAAATCCCGAGACCCCACATACAGAACTTGTTGTGGGCTCCCAGAGATGTGGACAACATAAAAGACAGGACACTCAACAAGGTGCCTCCTGTCCCGACTGTACACGGCAGCCCACCCTGTGTCTCCTACACCAGGCTGCACTTTCATTTATGCTGTTCTTCTTCCCTTCCTGTTCAGCCCAAGTTTGCTCTGCAGACACAGGTTCTCCCTTACCCTTTTACCCCTCACTTTTCAAATAAATTTAGGCACCATTTTTGGCTTGTCTCATTCAGTTCTTTGTTCCAGGCAAGGTGGACCTGGAGTATGTTTAATTGGCGAGCCATTCCTAAAAGAATTTCCCAACAACAACTGCACTACGGTACACTTTTCTGTGAGTCAGCCATGCTGGATACATCTACTTTGCCACCAGTTAGTATCTGTTCACCAGTCAATATCTCAAAGGCCACCAAAGACCGAAACCTAGCAGAAATAAATTAGATCTTCAACTAGATCTCAACTTAAATTGTGTATTCAGCCCCTAAACCAAAGACGACAAACGTACAGCACATGTGCCACAGCCAGCTGTTGGTATCACTGAAAGCAGTAAAAGGCTTCCACAAGGCCACATGGCTAGGCTGCCCCTTGCAACCGGTCTGAAGCATAAAAGCACCACGCGGGGACCTTGACACAGCTGCCCCTCCACATGTAGCCACTGTCTTCACCACAGCTGCGTTCAAGCACGGACTAACATCACTCTCTCCCCAAAATTGAGAACACACACACTGAAAGCTTTTGAGGGGCCTCCATAACCAACTTCCTAAAAGAGAGGCCTGAAGCATATTAATTTTTATTTATCCTTTTTTTAAAAAATTCAAGCTTCATTTTAAATCACTGCTATAATAAAAATACACCTTTGATCACCTTCTTAGAGAATGAAATGTGGTATTTCCAAATAGTAAAATAAACAGAAATGAACAGAGTAGAAGTTATCTATAATACACTCCCCAGCCCACCAATCAGTGAAAATCCAACTAGCAGTACCTTAGGAGACACCCAGAATATAAATGTACATAATACACAAATATAATTTCTTTAAAAAAAAAATAAGTAGCAGCTGAGTTTCTTATTCTTCACGACTTTCCCCCACTCAGCGTCAGACCTGGAGTTATGTGGGTGAAAATGGTGTGTATGTGAATGTGTAACACTATTACATGTTCTATCAACAAAGTAGTCCTCCACTGCAAATTTCAGTGAGTCAACTTACTTTTATTAATTTTCTAAATTATTAATTTAAATGATTTCAAATTTTTAAAAATTTTCATGTTTTCCTAAAATCATTTCCTTCTGTTCAACTGCTTTCAATACAAAGTTTGCAATAAAGACAATTTTTTTTTAAAATCCAAATTTCTCAGTATCATCAAGAATCTTCCTATACAACTACTACGATGCCCAATTTTACCAAGGCAAATTGTGCAAATACAAATTATACAAAAAAATTCTTCCATCAAGTTTTAGTCAGCAAATGTTACCATAATGCATTGTTTACAGTTGTTTCTGTTTGTAGTATGTCAATTATAAGGTACACTCTGAGTGGGCAACTAATTCTGAGTGGTAAGTCTGATTATTTTCTACTGATTTAACATTTGATTGTGGTAGGCAGAATCCTTAAACAGTCCCCAAGATCTGCTGTCCTGTTCTCTAGGACTATGAATTTGATGAGCTCAGACCTATGATGATGTTAGAAAAAAGAAATTTTCACATGTACAGTTACTAATCAGTTAATGTTGAGTTAATTAAAAGACATTATCTAAATAGGCCCAATCTAATCACTAGTACCCTTGATAGGCAGTTTTCTCTGGCTGGTTGCAGAAGAGCAAGTGACAGAGCGTTTAATTTTTCTGGCTTTGAAGATTGAGGGTGTCACCTGGAAACACCTGAGAGTAGTCTCAAAGTGTTGAGAATGACCCCAGCAGCCAGTAAGAACACAGGTATCCACCTCTATCCTCCAGCCCCAACGGTCTGCATGCTAACATGGGCATGAACGAGTCCGTGGGTGGCGCACACCTGTAATCCCAGCACTTGGGAGGCTGTGGGCAGGAGGACTGCACAAGTTTGAGACCAGCCTAGACTACAAAGTGAGCTCAAAGCCAGCCTGAACTGCATAGTGAGACCCTGTCTCAAAAAGAACAAAAAAAAAAAAAGTCTGTGGGAGTGCCTTCTCCCCAAGTCTGCTGGTAAAAACTCATCCCAACTGACGTCTTGATGTGACCTGAGAGACCCTGAGCAGAGAACAGGCACAGCCGCTCCCTGCCTCCACGTCCACTTACGGAGCTGAGAGATAACAAACAGGTTTTCTGGGTTTTCCAGGCTGTTACATTTGTGGTCATTTATTACATCACCAATAGAAAATGATAATGATCCACGGAAAAACCCATAAGCAACTCCTGCAGACTGGCCTCACATAAACAAGGCCAGGATTACTACGATGGGCAAATTAGGCACTTATGCTGAGTGCAA
Source organism: Dinomys branickii (assembly GCA_004027595.1). NCBI lineage: Eukaryota > Metazoa > Chordata > Mammalia > Rodentia > Dinomyidae > Dinomys > Dinomys branickii. The sequence continues at coordinate 18,055 of PVLD010016099.1, read as the reverse complement.
AATAACTTACTGGATTGGTAATCTGAGATCACGTATAATGCACAAATTCAAAATTTTAAACAGGATTCAAACTGGTGCTTACATAATCGACCTCACTCTTAATCTTAGTCTAGCCAGATCCTAGCTCTAATAGGTTCATTTTTAAAGAAGGATTTTTTAAAAGTAGTTTTATTTTTAAAAGTATTTTATTAAGACATTACACCTCAATTTGTGAGTGTTTTGGTGTCCTCCTAAGGTCTGCACTCAGAGCAAGGGCCTCCCTTTTCTCACCCTAGTTCTGATGTACTTCTGAGGCAAATCTCACATTAACATGCATTAATATATAAAAAGTAGCCAAATAATCTCAAAAAAAGGTAAGAAAGGGAAAACAGTGCAACAAAAAAAACAGAAGGGAAGACAAAACAAACAATAGATCTACATCCAAATATATGAACAGTTTCATTAAATATAAATGGTTTAAACACAATAATAAAACAGAAGTCAAACTTGATATAAAAAAAAATTCAAGATCCACCTGACTACAAGGCAGTCCTTTACAATACAGAAACAAAAGAAACTATGTAATAACATAGAGAACATAAAAAATAAATTTTGCAAATATTAACCAAAGTAGGCTACTGAACACAGAAAATTACCAGAGGAAGAGGAACTTACATGGTAAAAGGCTCAACTCACCAGGAAAGACGTAATAACGCATGTTAACACACATTTATAAAAAGGCTTCAAAAGTCATGAAACAAAAACTGAAAAATGAAATAGAAAAATCCACTAATTTATCTTAGAATCCAATGTTTCCTCTCTCAGTAGCTGATAAAAACAAGTAGACAAAATTAGCAAGGATACATAGGACCTAAAAATCACTATCAATTAATTTGGCCTTGTTGTCATTTACAAATAAATGCTCTATCCAACAGAAAAGTAGAATAGACATGGAACTAGCACATGAAACATTTGTTAAAAGAGATCACAGCCTTAAAAAAATGTAGAATAAATGAAATCAAAGTATATTCCCAAATACTTACAAGTTGAACAAAGCCATTCTCAGAAATAATCTGAGAGTCAAAGAAGCAGCCTCAAGGGATACTAGAAAACATCTGTACTGAATTAAAATGAAAATATGACATATCAGCTTTTGGGACGCGCTGGAACAATTACTTAGAGAATAACGCATTACATTGCTGTAAGTGCTTCTATCACAAAAGGGGGTCTCAAATCAAAAATTTCAACCTTCAGCCAGGCATGGTAGCACAAACCCGTAATCCCAGACTCAGGAGGCTGAGGCAGAAGGATCCTTCCCAGTTCAAGGCCACCCTGAACTACATAGCAAGACTGTCTTAAAAACCAAAAAAAAAGAAAGAAATTTCACCCGTCATCTGAAATTCTAGTGGGAAAAGAAGCAAATTGAACCCAAAGCAAGTAAGATGAATAAAGAAGACAAGAGCAGAAATCAATGAAACAAACAAACAAAACGAACCCCAAAGTGGTTCTGTGGTTGATTTTAAAATGGTGTGTCTCCAGCTGCGGGGGGGGGGGGGGGGGGGGGGGGGGGGG
>PVLD010016099.1:0-16404 GCA_004027595.1 Dinomys branickii | reverse complement strand
TCAAAAAATGAATAACCTAAATAGTTCTGCATCTATTAAACTAAATTCATTGTTTAAAATCTTCTCTAGTTGCTGGGAATATAGCTCAGGGGTGTAAGTGCCTGCCTGGCAAGCCTGAGGTCAGGGGTTCGATTCTGAGCACAAATAAATAAATAAATAAATACATAAATACATAAAAATAAATAAACAAACAAACAAATAAATAAATAAATAAATAAAATCTTGTCTAGTGAAAATTTCAGGCCAAGATAGTTTCACTAAGGAAACTACACAAGTGAGACCCTATCTCAAAATACAGTTTTTTTAAAAATTTAAATGGGGGAAGAGGTACTGGGATTGTAGCTCAAAACAAGGTCCCAGGTTCAATTTCCAGTACTAAAAAAGAGGAAGGGGCAATAACATCTATGCCACATAATCTCATCCAGAAAATAGATGAGGAAGAAAATACTTCTCAACTTATCTTATGAAACCAGTATTACTGTGCTATCTAAACCAGATGAAAACATTAACAGTGTACAACAAGCCAATACACCTCAGGAGCACAGATGTTAAAACCCTCAAAATATTAGCAAAAAGTCTCTTTGGAAAACTGGTAGTTTTTTGCAAACCTATGTGGCCCAACAACCTCACTTCAAGGCTTGTCTGTTGTTGTGGGTTTTGGAGGGGGCCCTGGAAGAATCAAACCCAGGGGTGCGCCACCACTAAGCTTACAGTCCCCAGGCCTTTTTATTATGAGACAGGTCGCCCTAAATTGTGTAGGTTGGACTTAAACTTGTGATCCTCCTGCTTCAATCTCCCAAGTACAGGAGCTATGATTAATCATGTATGTCAACACATCCAAGTACTCCTAGGTACTTAGCTAAAACAAAACAAAACCCAAAACAAAAAGCATGTTCAGAAAAACAGAAAGCCTACACACAACAGCAGCTTTATTCATAATAACCACATACTCCCAAATATTTTCAAGTGTTAAATGGAAAACAAAATGGTATATTCATTCATATAAAGAACTGTTACTCAGCAGTAAAAAGAGCAAGTTACATGCAACAAGATATATGAATCTCTTCATACATTATGCTAAATGAACGAAGCTAGATTCAAAAAGGTGGGTACTGCACAACTCAGATGACATGGAACATTTTTCCTATTTTTAATTACTTTAAAAGGTAATTAAACATCTAATGTGAAAATGATAAAGGTACTGTGAGCTTTCTAACAGTAATAAAAAAATATCTGGCAGTGAGAGCACAGAGGCCCGAAGTCAGAAAGAGTATGTTAACAGAAGGTTCTACTGTGTGACACAAGACAACAGAGATGCAGGACGTTTCTATCAATCAGAAATTCTGCCAGACAGGATGGCTCCAACACAACACTAAGAACAGAGCAGGAAGAAGTCTACTTGATAGCTGAGTGAAGATAAAGGAATTATAAAAAGTAATCCAAAGGAAGATGGGGGAAAATATTGGTTCAACTGACAATTCCTCACATATATTTGACAATAGAAAAAAAAGTAATCTTCTGACCAAAAAATTCCATTTCTGAGAATTTACCCTACAGATAAAATAAATTCACAAAGTATATACAAGAATATTCAAATGCCTACTGCAGGAGCACATGCCATTAATCCCAGCAACTAAGGAGGCTGAGGCAGGAAGATGGCAAATGGAAGGTCAGCCTGGGCAAGTTAGCAGATCTGTTCAGGGTTACATAGTAAGTTCAAGGTCATGCTGGAGTGTATAACAAGATCCTGTCCCAGAAACATAAAGTTTGATTTGAAAATGAGGATGAAAGAAAGAAGGAAAGTATGTTATATGCATGTATCAAGCCCTTACAAGGAACGGATTGTTATGCACTGCAAACATGGACTAATAAAAAAAAGAAGTCTAGATGGCCAAAATAGATAACCAAAATGTAAAAATCAATAAGATTAATACAGGATAAAATAAATATGCTAGAAAAACAAAACAATACTTGGGAGGCAGAGGCAGGAGAATCTCCCTGAGTTCAAGGCCAGACGGGGCTACATAGCGAGACTCTATCTCAAAAAATAAATAAAAATAAAAGAGTTGAAAATCAGGGCAGGAATAAGCTAAGTCTAAGTCCAAGAGGTGTGACATCTGGGTAACAGGAGTTGTAAAAAGAGAAAACAAAGACACTGTAATAGAAAGGAGGATGACAGAAAAAAAATTCCCAAGAAATAAAGTATCTCTGAATTGAAAAGGCCCAAAGGTACATTCCCCACCCCAGAGTAACCAATACACTACCACAGAAAACGAGCCCAAACATCTCATACCAAATAATCCCTACATCAGAATACTGGTAACACTTTTACAGGGAAAATGCAAACACACACACACACACACATCCCACACAGATGGTCAGCACACAGAAGGGCACCAGAATTCTCAACAGTAGCAATTCTAGATGCTAAAAGATAAAACAGTTTTCCTTTTGAGACAGATTAGTGCTGGGGCAAACCAGACAACCAACTATGCAGAATGCACCAAAGGTCATAAAATCCAGGGCTAACTAACAGGCTCCTGAGAACTGTGCACCAGTCAAAAAAGTGCTAGTTTCTCCTTCATCTGAATCAGGTGGTGTTCAAAGGCCCAATCAGAAGATGCTGCTCTCAATCCTTCATTTACATGTCTGTAAAACCAAAGATGATTCTGACCTTTATTTACATTTGGCAAGAGGCCAAGTGAATTTTTTCATAGGACAGTTAACATCTGGCCTGAGGCTGGTTTTTGATGGGACAAATATCCACATGCCTTATTTGCATGAGGGGAGGTAAATCCAGGTATTTTGAATACTACAGACCCCTTTTTGCTACATTCTCAGGGCTGCTAGGAGCCTTTTCACCTGCCCATTCCAGCCCTGTACAGCATAATTCTTTTCTGTCTTCACTGTATACGTGTGGTGCCTTTCCTGCGTATCTTGTCCAATTCCTTATTCAGGACGCCCAGGCCTTGGAGCGAAAGCCCATAGGAACCCCCATCCAGTAACACTTTAGGGGGTGGTGTTGGGGATCCAACCCAGGGTCTCCTACAAGCTTAGCAAGCGCTCTACCACCTCCAATCTGAAGTGCTTTTAATATTCAGTAGAAAAATTACTGCCAAGCAGACTTTGTACTCAAACCATAAATTACTAAGACACACCTGCAAGCTGAAGACAGTGGTGCATGCCTAACATCCCAGCACTCTGGGAGGTTGAGGCAGGAAGATTCAAAGTTTGAGCCCACCATGGGCATCTTGGCAATTTAGCAAGACCTTGTCTCCGTGCTGGGATTACAGGTACATACCACCTCTTTCCTCTCTCCAACATCCTCCTGTCTGTGTCCTACATTTTAAACCAGTGAGGACTAAACATGACAGATTTCCATACCTCTGAGATTCAGCTGCAAGGTCCTGTCCCTCACAACCCAAACCAAAACCTGTGTCAGGTGGAAGGGTTATTCATTCTCTCCCTAGGCCTCGAAACACACACATTATATACTCATATTGCTGTCTTAAGTGACTAGTCTTAGTCTCTAGAGTTCCCTACGATTTATGCATCTTCTAACTGCACAGTTAATAACACAGTAAATAGTTCATCAAACTTACAGAATTGAACTTAAGTGGAAATTCTACCAACCAAAGGGAACCAATAGTAAGGTTTTACACTGCTTCATCCTCAGCTGCAAAACACAGACATCACAAGGCAAAAGGATTCCCTCCAAGGTATGAAATTAGCAGCATCCTCCAGTTGCTAGACACACTGAATTGTCAAAGCTCTGTACTTTACCAGACACTAGACAGCCGATATCCTTACACAAACATGAAAATTCTGACACCCTACCTTCCGACTCTGAGTAAGGAGAAATGCATCTCTCCTCACTGCTCCCAGAACTCCCCCACCCCACAAACGGCCAACTTCACACACGACTCATACAAAATGAGGGTAAGACTGCCAGGAACACAATCTGTTGTCAACCTACAAGCCACACTGCAAAAATAACCCATCAGTACAGTAATAATCCCTTTTTTCTAATGAGTTTCAAATTGTTTTCTTTGGTGGTTTCTAGTGACTGTTTTTCACTGAGCATTCAATCCTTTGGCTAGCCTGGGCCACAATAGGCAAAGAGACACTGTTGGGCTGCATATAAAATATGCACAATAGTTACTATCAGTAACAAAACTTCTCCTTTTCTATATTTTCTATTACAACATTTTTTTAAAAAAAAAACAAGTGTCTCTCAGTCTCACTAGAGAGCAGGGGGGGGGAGACAGGATCCATGGAAGCCTAGTGTAGGGCCTGGAAGTGCATTTTTAACAAGCACCCAGGCCTGTTTTCCAACCCCAATCCCAACCCAATTCTCCCTGAGGACACTGAAAGGATGTTCCAGCATTCAAGTTGATTCTGACCACAACTACCCAGTGAGCAGACTCCACAGCTAACAGGCTTACACCCACAGCACTACCTTCCTCTCTAGCCAGTTGCTATGACAATCCAGCTGTTATCAGCCCCAAGATCTCTCCACACATTGGTATGTGTCTAAGGATGGCTCCAGGAACCCAGTGAAAATGTTTCATTTATGTTTACCAGTTTACAAACAGGTCAGGAACAGTCAGAGAAGGGTCTGAGGACAAGACATGGAGAGTGACTACAGTTAATATACAGTTGACCCTCAAACAACATAGGTTTGAACTGCACGACGGGTCCACTTATGAGGAATTTTTTTGGAAATTTTGTGACAGTTTGAAAAAGCTCAAAAAGCACAGCCTAGAAATATCAAAAATAAATTTTAAATGTTAGATATGAACAAAGGCATAAAATATCAGTGACCCCTCAATTTCTATTATATGTAGAGAAGTATTTCTATTACTGCCATAAAATATGCATAAACCTATAAAAAGTTAACATCAAATCTTACAAATACAGACTGAACATGGCCCCATTCTAAGTAAAGAGAAATGCACACAAAGGTGAACATGTAATATAACATACAACTGCATAAAACTAGTTGGTATTACTGTATTACTGTAATAATTCTGTAGCCACCACCTGATGTGATTTCAACGACCTCAAGTGGTTCAAGTGCACGGTGAGACACTTATCCTCTTCACCTGAGCAATTCATCTCAAAACTGCATTTTCCATAAAAAATGATGTCTTGAGGTTTCTGTGTATTTTTTGCCATATGTAGTACATATATCAAACAAAACACGTGTTAATCAACTGTTTTATGTTTTTGATGAGGTAAACTTTAGACTGTTAGCTGAATTCTGCTTAAGTCAAAAAGTTCTAAGCAGGTTACTTTGGTTTTTGTTTTGCTTTTTTTTTGAGTGGTGCTGGGGACTGAACCCAGGGCCTTCCTACTGTGCTACAACGCCGGCTCTTTTTTTAAATTTTTAGATAGCACCTTCCTAAGTTACCCCAGGCTGGGCTCACACTTGCTTCCTTCTGCCTCGGCCTCCCTGAGTGTGTGGCTCACAGGCACACACCAACCACCCTGGGCTCCTCTGACATTTTACTGAATAAGACAAAGCCACATAAAAGAAAAGAAGGTAAAAGAAAAAAGTTAACACTGTTGTCTAGTAACCTTTTCTAAACACATCTCAGTACCTAATAACAAACCACTTTGCTATGGACAGGGCAGGCACCAGAAGGTGGAATGTTTAAAATACTTGTCAGGGTGGGTGCTCTGATAATCTTATCATAGACAGAAGTTTAGATCAATTCTAGATCACACAATGATTAGCTCAATCCCCTGAAGATGGAAACAACTCCTAAGACTTCACTTCAGGGTTTTTGAGATACTGAAGCCCTAACAAGGGTTATGACAACTGATTTTTCCATTAAGACAGAAGCCAGCAGCCTGATCTAGATGAATGCTAGAACCTGAATCACATGAAATTCATTTTATTGAGCTGTAAACTGGTGGCAACCAAAAAGTTAGTCTGGTGAAAAAGTCACTCAAAAAGCAAATGATGCAATTATACAACATATAGTCCGAGCTACAAAGACTTGAAATCTGACAACACTTTCCTCACTCTGCATAATGTTCACTAGACAGAAACAGGAGTACATTCCAGAGAAGTAACTATAAGATATTTACAGCTGAGTAAGACTTAATAGAGAAGGCAGTCTCCTTCACACCCAGATGATAGTGCTGCACTAGAGCTTCCGTTTCCCTATTTTGTTTTGGATGGGTTATCCAATGAGGATAACCAGTTTTACAGCATGAAGACTCCAGGAAGCGACACACCTGGCAAAAGGAGCTCTGGACAACACAAAGAAAAAGGGCAAAGAGCCTGAGACTCCAGGAAAGAGCCCCTAGAACTGGGAAGAAGAGAGCACCTTCCTCCACATTTTGCCAATACTTAATTTAAACCCAATTCTCCTCGGGATGTTTCTCTGCTTTAAGTATTGAACAGCTGCTAGAATGATGAGATTCTAAAACCAGACTGGGGACCTGCCGCCGCCTCTGCAGCCCACTGTCTGCAGCCCACTGACATGGCCCTTCTCCCCTCCACCTGCCTCAATAGGCTGGTTCCAGAAGGTCAGAGGAAAACAGGAAATGTTGCCCACCAGGTAAGAGCTGCTTCAAAATCAAAGTACGAATAATTCCAGTGTACTACCTATTTCCCCGGTTTTCTCTTACACACCATGAAGCTGCTTCTTTGGTGTCATTTGAGGACCTGGTCTTTGGAGTACAACTAACTCTGCCACTTGTTACTGTAACCCACCTAAAGGCTACTGTAAGGGTTAACGTCAAAGGTGGCAGGAAAATCACCTGCCTCAAGGCAGGAGCTCAGTGATGGGGGGGGGGCTCATACTTTTAATAATCAGAGCTTTAACTATTCTGCATTTTCTAGAGGTTTGAAAATAGAACTCTACATCTAGTCAGACTATACCATGAATCATTTTTTCAGGGCAATTCTTTCCCAAGAAAGAAATGTCTAAAACCTTTCACGAAAAAAATAGAAAAATTCACCCTAGCTTCCAGTTCAGAAACCCTTTTACCTCGATTAGGAAGTACTGTACTGTCCTGAAATTCCCAACATTCTAAACGTAAGGGTCTAACTAAACGTAAGGGTCTAACAGAAACTCCCCTAAACAAAAACATACGTTGGCACTATTAACATGTATGTAAAAGCCACCTTATTTTGCTGGGTTCTGACGTAAAGGCGAGTCGCGATGAATCTTACTCCTCCCTACTTCCCACACTGAATTGCTCGAGTTATCCTTTTTGAATGACGCCATCAGAACCCAGCAGTTCCATGTAGCACCCTTCCTCTGCTACACAAAAAGCGCCAAATTTTAGGTCTCTTAAAATAATAACAAGAGAGAAAAAAAACCTGGGCTTTGTTTTTGAACGCTGGAAGCACAAACATCAGCACAGCGTTTCAGAACTACACCACCCAGGCCCTCAGACAAAACCCAGAGGCCTTCTGAAGGGCTCCCGCTTAACTTCTCGCGGCCCCTCATCAAGTCTTTCGAAAGGCAAAGCTCCGCCGTCCCTACGTCCTCGGGGCTCTCACCGTCGCCACTAGGGCGTGCAGCCCTCCCGCTCGGAAGTGTTTTGCGGAACAGAAACAGCGAGCAGCACCCATGTGCGATGGAGCACCGTCCACGTCACCAGGCAGAGTCACAAACCAGCCCTCGCCTCAGCCCTCGGGACGGCGCGCAGAAACCGGAGGCTACTGGCCCCGGCGCCGAGAGCGCAGACCCACCCGAGCACAGGCTCAGCGGCCGCGCCGGGTCCGCGCCAGCAGGGGCCGGCCGGAGGCGGAACCGGAGCCCCGCGGCCAGCGGAGCCCGTCGCTCCCCGGCCCCCCGCGCCGCAGTCCCACCCTCTCCCGCCGCCCTCGCCGCGCCCCGGAACGAACCTGCCTTGCACACCGGGGCGCTCGGGCTGCGCTGCTCCGGGGACCTCCGCCGCGCGCGGACGCGGGCCAGGGCCGCGCCGCCCTCGCCGGCCCACAGGTGGGTGGGCGACGCGCCGGGCGACGGCGGCGGGGGCTGCGGCCGCGGGGGGCTTCCGCGAGCGCCGCGCGTGGGGCTGGTGCCGCGCGTGGCCGTGGCGGCCGCGCCCGTCTGCGTGGCCACCGTGGGGCTGGTGCGCGCCGCGGAGCGCGGGCCCCCACCGCCGCCGCCGCCGCCGCCGCAGGGCCCGGAGGCGCCGCCGCCCCGCGTGGGGCTGCCGTGCTGCTGCTGCGGCTTCAGCTGGAACGGGACGGTGGCCCGCAGGGGCTGCAGGCGGCCCCCGGGGGCCGCGGCCACCGCGCTGCCCCCGAGCGCGCCGGCCGGCGGGGGAGACCCGCCGCGCCGCACCCGCTGGGACATGGCCGGCTCCCGGGTGACGGGGCGAGACTGGGGCTGGCCGCCGCCCGGCCGCGCGGGAGCGTCCTCGGGCCGCGGAGAGACACGGCGACGAGGCGACGATACCAGACTCGCGGGCGCGGAGAAGCGGGACTGGGCCGTGCTGCGTCCGCCGCCGCCGCCGCCGCCGCTGCCGCTCATCAACAATAGTGTCCCCACGCGGACCCGCCCCCTGCACGCCCATTGGTACGCGTCACCGCGCTCCAGCCGAGCCGCCGCGCCCATTGGCTCCCAGTCCCCCGAGTCCCGCCCCCGGGCCTAGAGGGCCTGGGCGTGCGAACCCGTCTGCTCTTTAAAGGGAGAGCCCCGCCCCCGGGGAGCGGTGCGCGTGAGTGCGTGAATGTGTGTGCTACGCGCGGTGTGTGTACACGTGAGCGCACGCGAGTGCGCGCCTGGCCACGCGCGGCGCGCCTTCCTCGCCGAGGGCGCCCCGGGCCCCGGGCCCCGGGCCCTGGAGCCTTGCCAGCGCCCTGTCCAGAACCAGCGTGGTCCTGGGCTGGGCTGAACCAACTGCAGCAGCCCGGACACAGTCCCCTTCGGGCTTTTTATTCATCTTTTTGTTCTGTCCAAATTCCATGTACCTGTGGCCAGGGCTCAAAAGGAGAATTTAATTACTCTTACATTTACACCCCCTTCCTTTTGTTTTGTTTTGAAGCTCTACAGAGAGCCAAACCTTAGGTTAAACTGCTGCTTGGAATGCCTTTTTATATAGTCTATCGAGTTCTGTCACCAGTGCTCTCCCCACTCTCCTGTATCTCAGGCAATCAGGAATTTAATGAGTTACTTCACAGGGCCCTGGTACCTTGGAAATACTTCTGATAACTTTACAAGTTTGTAAAGTGCTATACTTAGTGGGCTTTATTTGACGTTCACACATCTGGGCTGGCCAAACATATTTTAGTCTAGTGAAGGAAATAGGACTTCGTGGTGTGAGTAAGGACTGAGGCCGGCTGGCAGTGACACTAGCTTTAAAATGACCTAAGGGACACCTCATCAAGACAAAAAATGTGGACCACCACCCTGTGTATGCGCGGCGCTGACCTTTGCCCCCTTCCCTCCTACACCAGATGTGCATTCTAGACAGCTCCATCTAGTCTTGTAGAAATGTGGTTCCTGGGTCCCTGTGCGCTCCGTGGTGTCCTTGAAGGAGGGGTTTGAAAGCCGTTTCTTCCTTGTGTACAAACTGGCAGCTCAATACGTAATTTACCAAGTGAGCCCAGAGGCTGTGGAACAGCCCTAGTGACCGAGGCTTTCTCCTTGGCTGGTTTGGGTATCACCAAATTAGAGGCAAGAGGCGTACCCTTTCCTGTCTCGCATGTACCCTAAGTCTTGTCCACGTGGAGTTTATCATCCCCTTACCACTGACCCACCACCGGTGGGTCCTCCTGTAGCTCTTGTTTATCTCAGTAAATGTTAGCACCATTTTTCAAGTAGTATAAATGAAAACCCTATCTTAATTATTCTAATTCCTAAACCTCTCAGGATCTCTAGGATCACCATGCCTTCTGGCCAAGCCTCTGTCTTCTCTCTCCTGTACTCTGACCCTTGCTGAGCCAGTCTCCCTAGATCATCTCTGCCCCACGCCACTTTTCCAAGCTGCCCATTTCCCACCCATAATCCATTGGAATCCCAGCTACATGGAGGCCGAGCCCGGAGAATTCCAAGTTGAAGGCCAGCCTGGACAACTTGGTGGGACCCTGTTTCAAAAAATTAAAAGGAATGGGTGTAGCTCAGTGATTGAATACCCCTAGGTTCAATCCCTCATACTTAAAACACACACACACACACACATGCGTGCACCTGGGGTTGTACTTCAGTGGCACAGACCTTGTTTAGCATGTGTAAGGCTGAAGATTCAATCCCATCACTGCCAAATAAATGCAAACGCCTCCACTGACTAAAGCTCCCCATTTTTCTTAGGCTGTGGCTTCAGGGCCAGAGCTCACCATACCTCCAGAGGCCCCCTCCGCTACTGCTTCTTTCCTGGGCTCCAGCCACACTGCTGCTCTCTGATTTCCCCCAAATAACCCATAGTCTCATCCTGACTCTTGTCAGCTCCTGGTCAGTTGTTAGATCAGAGAAGCCTGGGTTGTCTTGACTGGCACTTAAAGTAGTGTCTCTGGGTTTACAGTAGCACTCTACTTTCCTGTCCTGGTCATCATCACACAGTTATTTGCTCAGTATCTGTAGTTCTCAATTTTAAACGTGGTTGTTCACTCAATAAATATTCCCGACAGCCTTCTATGTTCAGGGCGCTGCCATGGCTCCACAGTGATGGATGAACCCTCCCGCTCCTTGTCTCCTGCACTTCTCTTTCTCTGCTGGAGACCAAAGAGTGAGTAAACAAGGTGTGCATGTGCACACACCTGCACGTATGTGAGCAAATCACCTGCTGCAGAGTTCTTCGGGGGAAAACCACAGAGCACCACAAAAGAGAATGAAGATCTAACCAAGCTGTCAGGAAGGCCTTTCTAAAGAGGCGACAGGAGAGACCTAGAAGAAAGGGCCACTGGGAAAAAACCACTCTGAACAGAATAGCCATGTTAGAGCCCAAGGAAGAAGAGTGTCTGTACTTTAAGGAACCACACCAGGGCCAGGGTGAGCAACAGGAAGAGCTGTTGAGAGCTAAGATTGCAAAGGTAGAGGTGACCTCATACAGAGAACAAGGGATTCAGATTTTATTCTAAGTACAAAACTGGTTCTTTTAGTGTCTTGTTCGAAAGAAACAACAGACACCAAAAATAGAAATGAGAAACAACCTAATATTTACTGAAATTTACAGAATAAGCATGAAGGGGAATTTCTTTGCATGAGTCTTAGTAAACATAATTTTCAAAATCTAAATCTGTGTCTCCAAGTTCTGCTTATTACAAGACTCCCATGTGTCTTCTTTATAATCACCCACCCGCAAATACCTAAGCCAGACCTGGACCAGGTTTTGCTGTCTTTGGCTTCATTTCCGTACCTCAGAGGGTCTGTCCTTGTTCCTTGAACGACTCTGTGCCTTTGGTAAATCAGTGCATGCCCATCTGTCTTTTCTTTCTCTCCATTTCTACATCTCTGCCAATTAATAATCCTTAGAGAGCAGCACAACAGAAATGCCAGAGCTCAGAGGTGGAATTTCTATGCCAAACAGAAACACTGAAACGTCACTCAGGATTTGGAGGCAGATTTATTTACATCAGTGGGCAATGACCTCAAGAAAAAAATGTCAGGCCCTAAGCTCTGGTGCTCTAGGGCTTATATGGAGTTTGCAAGCAGGAAGTATGCAGAAGCAGAGTACTTGGCTGTCTTTCATTGGTTCTTACAATATACATTATAGTGGCCAGCTATGCATCACAGTGACTGGCTGTTTCTAAGAAACAGAAGTAACAGGAACTGTAACAGGAACTGTTACATGATCAACTAACAGAAACTGAAATATACTAGCAGGGCTGCGGGGGCACTTCCTGTTGCAGAATTGTCCCACAAAGGTTTGGGGATGAGAGAAGTGACCGTGTCTCGGTCTTCTTCGGTTTGTGTTTGTCACTGCTGGTGTTGCAATGCATTTTGGCTACTGAATGGGATTGGCTTGTGGGGGAGCAAGCAGTAGCAAGGAAAATAGTGAGGAGCTCATCACAAAGAAGTCTGATCAGGGGGCGGTGCAGAGAGAAAAAGCAGATAGATTCAAGATTTACCATCTAGGTGGGAGTTGCAGAGATAGCTTGCAAATGACGGAGGCAAGGGTAGTACAACTAGGCAAGTCTCAGGTTTCTTGTTTGAATACCTGAGTGGTTTGTTTGGAGAGAGTAGCATGGATGAAGGAGGAAAAAAGCCTTTGTTACCAAATCAGTTTATTCAGACATATTAAATTTGAGGGATTGTATAGAAATTACTTAAAGGAAGTTGTGAAAAAGATAATTGAATATATAACACTCAAACATTCAGAGAGGTGGGAGGGTGTGTCAGTCTGGGGGTTTTAGCATGTAGATGTTACCTGCAGCTGTGTGAGCAAATGGGACCACATAGGGGTGTTATCACTACTTCTTGCCGCAGCACAGTGCCCAGCCACATACTAAATGCTCAAAACTTTACAACCTGAGCTCCTGTCTGTCTTGTTCATCCTGTAACCTCATGCCTAGCACAGTCTGGCACATGTGGCAGATACTCCATAACTTCTTGCAAGTCTCTGGAATAATTTAGCAACCATCTTGTTAAGTTTATAGTGTTGCCTAAAGCCTCGTGTGCACAGATGTGGGGCTTTCGGAAGGTCATGGCATTATGAGGGTGGCTACAGCCAACTTGCTGCCAGGAGTGGGGTCTGGCCAGGAGAGGCAGGTCATTCTCTCTCCACTGTCATAGGCCATGGGTCACTGGCCATGAGGTGAACAGCTCTCCTCCACCAGGCCCCTCTGCCATGCCCTCCTGCCTTGCAGCTCACTGACAGTGAACTGAAAGATGACTAGAAAGGAACCTATCCTCTGAGTTGTGGGTATTGGGTATTTTCTCCCAGTGACATCTACCATTCATAGGAATGAAAACACACCTGACTTTCGCCAGATATGGTGGCACATCCTGTAATCCCAGCTGCCCAGAAGACTAAAGCAACAGGATCACAAGTTCAAGGCCAGACTGGGCAACTTAGAGAGATCGTGTCTCAAAATGAAATTTAAAAGGGGCTGGGGAGGTAGCTTAGTGGCAGAGCAAGTGCCTAGCGTGTGAGTGGGCAGCCCTGGGTTAAATCCCCAGTACAAAACAAAACAAAATAAATAACACACTGTGAACCCAATTTGCTTTTACCGTAGAATGGTACTCCAGCTCAGCGAATCATCTGACAAGCTGGGTGTAGTGGCACACATCTGTAATCCCAGTACTTGGCAACAGAACCAGGAGAATCTCAAGTTCAAGGCCAGCCTGGGATATATAGTGAGTTCAAGGTTGGCCTGCACTACAAAGTGAGACTCTGTCTCAAAAACAAAACAAAACAAACAAAAAACAAAGACAAGTATGTGGTCTTCTCATGATATAGCCAAGAAAAGGAGGGCTGAGGTGTGTGCTTCAGTGGTAGTTCACTTAGCATACATGACGTGGGTGCGGCCCCCAGCACTGAAGAAAGCCTTGCTCAGGACTCAGATCTCTACCTTACTCCGCTGCACCCTTCATGCATACGGTCACCTTCAACAGACCAGCAGCTGGGCTAGATATTTTACACCGACCAACTGACTTATACTACGAACCAAAGTCCAGCTCTTACAATGTCTTGTCTGCCACGCAAGCTCACCTAAAAGATTCAATCCACGTAGCATGAGGTCTTTCCATTTCAAAAGCAGAGCATGGGCACCCTTTATTCATGGACAGTGTGCTGGCTGAGACATGCCTCCCACTCTACTAGCAACTTTTGTGTTTTCTTATAACCTTCAATCTACCCATCAAAGCTGACAAAGGCATTTTGATTCATTAACTGAGCAAAGATGAGGAATACAAGGTAGAGCACCTTTTGTGTGCATGTGTGTGAGTGTGTGTGGTACTAAAGGTGGAACCTAGGGCCTTTGCACTGAGCTACATCCTTTCATTTTGAGACAGTCTTGCTAAGTTGCCCAGGCTGGGATCCAAGTACAGCTCTGCTGCCTCAGCCTCCCACAGTGCTGGGGTTACAGGCATGTTCCATCATACCCAGCTCTTTCTTCTTGGGAACTTTTGCTCTATATGTGATTGTAATAAGCATAGGATAGTCCAAAGGGTGGTTCTCATAGAGTATCTCTGAAGTTCCCCCAAAGAACTGGCCTATAAAAAGGGGTGCAGGTGGGGACAGCAGCAGGAAGATATTATTTTTATGTATATCTTTGTATATTTGAAGTTCTCAAGATAATGCTCATGTAATTAGCTTATAGGAAAAAAATTAATATAAAAATCTCAATACATGGTTATTGTGGTAAACACTAAAGTTTGCAATTAGAATTTATAAATGGTAATTGAAATTTACATAAGCTTCAGTCTCCAAAATATTTCTGTATCTCATTTAGATTGGATAATATTAAGAACAACTTCATGATAACAGTATTGTTTTCATTGCTGTGCAACTAGGCAGACTCTGAAGCTTGAAGCAGGAATAAGGATAAATACTTCCTGTAAAAATGTAAGTCAAGGACAGATGGAGAAGTACAGGATACGGGAGTGGCAGGGTGTTGACAATTGTTGGAGTGGAAAAAAATTGTTGGAGCTGGTGGTATGTATAGCATGGTCCAATATTCTGTCGTTACTCGGTGTTTGTTTTAAAGTGTCTAAAACATTTTTAGAATTGGTTCACAACAACTTACAAGCTTTATTACAAAGGTCACACAAATGATGAAGAGTTATAACACTCTAACCATGCAGACCTATAGGACCCAGCTGCTCTACCTGAGATGTTACACATTAATTTGATGTATACCTCACAGTGCAACTGTGTTACCTGTGTTTTTGGGCTTAGCTCACACGAGTGGTGCAGTCCCAAAGGCATCTTCCTAAGCAGACATGCAGAGCCCTAGATTTTTAAAAGATGGATGTAAAGTTACAACCTTTCTAGGAAATGACATGATTACAATCAGAACTGGGATGAGGGAAAGGAGAAAAAGAAAGAAAGGAAGAAAGGGAATAGATATATATAGAGAGACAGATGGATAGAAAGCTGGGATAACTGTGCTGTTGAGGTCTAGTGGAGTATTAAAAGGAACAGTTAATGCCTTTTTTTTTTCTTTTTGACCAATTTTACTTGCTTATGTCTGGTAGTCTGCACAACTAATTTGAAGACAACAATATACAATATAACAACCATTGGTAAACTCCTATCATCTTGTTTAGTGAAACTCTGTATCCTTTCTAATGTTTTGTTGTTGTTGTTGTTGTTATTTTTTAATCTCTTTAATGGTTTGATCAATCTTGCATTCTTACATCTGGTAATCAGAGCAACCTCCTTGAAGATAACAATATGTCGTATAACACCAGCGTTAATTCCTATCATTTTGTTCTGAAAGCCTGTATCATTTTTATTGTTTTCCCTTTGTTTTGTTTTTGTCTATGTTGTTGGTATTTTGCTATTTTTTATTCTCTTTAAAATTTAAAAAAAAAATCCTGCCAGATGTGGTGGTGCACGCCTGTAATTCCAGCACTCGGGAGGCTGAGGCAGGAAGATTGTTGTGAGTTCGAGACTAGCCTGGGCTACAAAGTGAGTTCAAGACCAACCTGAATTGCATAGTGAGACAGAGATCAAGTGTAAAATTTTTTAAATGACAGGGAAAATGTAATACTGATGTCTTCTGATCAAAACAGTCAGCCAACAGCAGAGATTAACTGGTAGGGATCCTGATGTATTTAAATGAATTATATTGTTTTGTTTTCATTATAGGACTTTAAATACACTCTGAAAATAAAATTCAGTTCAAACATCTGTTCCATCCCTGAAGCACCAGGCACTTTAAAAATAGTTTTCAGACAGTTTGATAAAACTAAAGGCAAGAAAAAAAAATACTATATTCATCTCTTTCTCCAGTACCAAATACAGTGGTTTGATGAATGAATATTCTTAACTGAAGCTATGGAAAAATTCAATTCTAAACCCCAAAGTAATCTTATTAGAAATTCTTCTCTGTTGACTTTCCTGAGTACATGAAATCTATCCCCACTATAAGCAATAAAATTTTAAAATGTTTAGTTAGAAAATAAAACTCCACAGTAACTCAATCTTTCATTTTTCTATGTATAAATGAATACATGTCTATAAGAACTTTTTGGTTTTCCAAAATACGATAACAAACTATATAATTTTTGGACTTCTTTTTTTCTTTAAACAAACATATTTAGGGCATCTTTTCATTCAGTGTACATCTACATTCTACCTCCTGCCCTATAAAAGCTACACAGTGTAATTTAATTGTCCTCCTACTATTGGATATTTAGGCTACTTTCATTTCCTTTTTGCCTTTTTTTGAGACTGGGTCTTGCTATGCAGTTCAGGCTGGCCTTGAGCTCATTTTGTAGCCCAGGCTGGCCTCAAACTCACAATGATCCTCCTGCCTCAGCCTCC
>PVLD010016098.1:0-46190 GCA_004027595.1 Dinomys branickii | reverse complement strand
ACTATCTTATCTATAATTTGGTATTTCCTTTAATGTTTTTGTGTTAACTAATGTGAAGATAACTATGTAATACAACATCCAGTTCTAATTCCCTACTATATTCTGTATAACTTTGTATTTTCTGTATTGTTTATGGCTTTTCTGGTTCATATGTCTCCATTCTTTTGTCTTTAAAATAAAATTTAAAAAAAATAATAATAAATGCAGTTGTCACGCAAGCACACTGCTCAGGCTTGGACTCTGGGTTCAGGCAGCCTCTGAGGTTTCTGATAGGGAGGTCCCCAAACACTTGTGCTTGAGGAAATCACCCTGAAGACTGAGAAGGAGAAACTGGAAGCACTTAACTACAGCAGAGACTGAAAACAAAACACAAATCCAAAGGCCATCAAAGTGAACCCAGTACAGCTAACTGTGAGAGAGGACCAATGCAGCTGAGTGCATGCCAGAGAAGGGCCCTAACAGTGGTGCTGGGGATGAGCTGTTCCAGTCTCCTCTGAAGCTGGGCAACCTCTGGATGAGAGGAGCAGTGGATGTGGAGCTGCAACCAGGACCCTCACAGCAAGGCGCCCACTTTGCTGGACCAACTGAAGGTAGCAAAAGACCAGCTGAGACTGAGAAAAAACCATAACAACACTACAAAGGAAAAGGGAAATAATACTATCCTAGAAGCAAGGGGAAGAATAGGAAAAGGGAAGTCACTGAGCCCTGTACAATTTGGAAGAATGAATGACCGACAAGAGACCTCTGGACATGGCCACTGGATCACGCCCCCGAGCAGATGAGGGAATGGGGTCCAAGTCCAGGGCAATGGCTGGAGATGCAGGCACGAAGAGGCAAAGACAACACACAGGACAGCCAGCAGAGACCAGTGCCGGGAAAGCTGAGCGTAACCCGTGAACACCGCTGTAATGCGGATACCTGCCTGTGTCGCACACTTCACAGCCAAAGGCTGAAAACAATTTTAATACTCAGAAGCACATTCTCCAGGGAGAGGTTCGAGCAGGCAGAGCCTCAAGAGCCGGGACATCTGGGGACAATAAGCAAACGCTGACTTAGAGCACTGAGAACACAGGGACCAGGAGGAGGATGAGCCTACTAGACCAGAAGTGCTCAGGCAGAAAAGGCTCCCCAGTGGTGGGCTTGGAGTGTGGAGACAAGCACTAGTTTTAAAGGCAAAAGAACCAGAGCTGTGCTTTTTGGCAAGTACACGAAGCCAGGCACAGGAGCAGAGGACAGCTAATTCAGCAAAGAGGCAGAGGAGCCGAGGCCAACCCAGGCAGTGGGCTGAGGAAGGTGTCCAGCCAGCATGGCAACCACAACCACTGGATGCAGGAAAGGAAGGAAGGGTCAGGGTGGTGAGTGGGAGGCTGGACAGCATGGTTCTCTGTGAGCAATAACACAGGTCCTCCACTCTGCCTATAGAAACAGAGCCACGAGGAGACGCACATTAGTGTCAGTGGTATTCTTAGGGAATCACACGCTTCATTTGTTAACCACCTGCGGAACAAAAGGAGACACCATGAACTGCAAGCCCCAAAGTCACATGAGCCCAGCCCACCCAAGGCCCCCTCTACCTGGCTGTCCCTGGGCCTCCCCGAATTCCACAGGCCCCTTCAATTGAAACCGGGGGACGTGCAGGGGACCAGGTCACCCCAGTCACCCCGCACAGCAAACATCTGCACCTGTCACAGATGCTGACTCACAACATCTGGGGCGGAGCTGAGAGTTTGCCCACAGGTAAAACTTACGAAACACAGTTTCAACGGAGAAGACCTAAATACAGCAATGAGACCAGTCGCACAACAGGAAAGAAAAACAAACAAAACTAGATCATCATCACAAAAGGGTATTTGTCTACGTTCTGTTCCAGCGAGCACTGGCAAGACAGTGTGCTCAGAGCTCCACCTCAGCCAAAACAGTTGCTGCAAAAGAGGCCCCGCACATCCTCTCACTGCCCACCGGCTTCTGTGTCTCCACAGAGCTCTGTAACTCTCATAGCCCCAAGTCTCCTCTGCAAGCTTACAGACACTGCTCCAAAGACGGACCAAGTGTGTAGCTCCTTCCAGTCACACTGCTGCCCACAGAAGGCAGCGTGCCGTAGACCAGATAGTGTGCTCACTAGTCAACGATGGGAAGGTGAGCTCTGAAAGACAGATTTGACTTCTGTAAGCAATTACACTAGCCTAAAAAGTTAATCCAAAGATTATTTAAGGTGGTCTACCCTAAACCAAATGTCAGGCATAGTAGTCTATTTTTATACTGATAACCTCAAGAACACCGGGTCTTAACTCTACAGTTTAAACCAACTACACTACACAAATTAGAGAAAATGGGAATAAAAGCTATCCTTTTTTTTTTTTTTTTTGAGATAGGGTCTGGCCTGGAACTCA
This sequence comes from Dinomys branickii, assembly GCA_004027595.1. Taxonomy (NCBI): domain Eukaryota; kingdom Metazoa; phylum Chordata; class Mammalia; order Rodentia; family Dinomyidae; genus Dinomys; species Dinomys branickii. The sequence continues at coordinate 43,800 of PVLD010016098.1, read as the reverse complement.
TGGTGATCCTCCTGTCTCAGCCTCCCAGTGCTGGAACCACCACACCTGGTAAAAGCTATCGTAACTAAGAAAATTACTCTTTAACTAATTTTCCTACTAAGCACAGTGTATCCCAGCACTTGAAGGATGAGCCAGGAGGGTCACCTTGATTTCAAGAGTAGCCTAGGGTACATAGTGAGTTTGAAGCCAGCCTAGATTACATAGTAAAATCCTGTTTCAAAAACAACAAAGTAAACAAATAAAGGAAAAAATGACTTTCCTAAGCTAACAGAGTCTGAAATTATTTTAAAGTAGTATATTGTATTACAGATACATAGTATGGCTTCAAATTTATGTACCACTGCCAGAAAACAATCATCGGTTCCTTTCTCAGCTTACTAACTCCTCAAAGGAGTGAAGGAGTTGGAACTGGGTTTTGCAATTCTATTTATTGACATTGTACCCTGTGCAAGGACCACTAGAAGAAGAGTGACTGGAGCAACAAAGTCTCTAGGGTTGGGGGCTCTAACAGCAGCTGCCTCTGAGCAGCAAGGCAGACACCAAAAGGCAGGAGCAAGCAGTATTGTAGGCACAGCCCAGAATGCTCCTCTGTGCAGCGGGGGCTGAACATATCTTTTACCTAGTCCCTACCAAAGTCAGCTGTATCGGGGTTTGTAAGAAGCAAGCAAACAAACAAAAGCATAGATCTATCAAGCCAAGAACAGAAGAAATACACAAGTGTAGTAGGGAGGGTGAGTGAATCCCGGGTGAGAAATGCAGGCCACGTGCTCCTCCCTCTGGACTCTGGAACTCACTCCCTGCAGAGTGTAAGCAGCCAGTGTTTCTGAGTTCATACCGTTTTTGCCCTTCACTGTGCTGCTCTACTATACTAACAACTGCATGTGCTGATGCCCTTCCACTACTGGGGTCAATGATCATGGTACATCATCTTCTTGATGTGCTGTTGGCTTCCATTACATCGGGCTGTTAGGGTTTTGTTGAGAGTTCTTGAATGGATGTTCATCGCGTATACTGATCTGCAGTTGTCTGTCTGATTATGGTATTAGGGTAATGTTGGCCTCAGAGAATGAGTTCAGAAAGGTGATAGGGATATTACTTTGTTTCCTGTCTTTGTGAAAAACATGAAGCAGAAAGCTGTAAAGGTTTTTCCTTTTTTAATAGTAATGAGTCCTTCAGAAGTCATTCTGCTTTGTATTAAGTTAAGAGACCCATGTTATTACTTAGTACTTTTGTAATTTAATTGCAGAATAAGTGGCTATTTAACAAGGCTGTGGACTGCAGAAAATTTTAAACATGTCTATGTGTTTCATGAGATACTGTTCTCTTAAACGCCAGACACTCTTTGGCCTACTGATTACAGCAGACAGCAAATCACAACACCAACTGACACTATTACATTGCAAAATTACTGGTGAAAGCATGTAATTAGATTGGCCAGAATGCTGGGCATGGTGGCATGCACCTGTAATCTCTGCCCTAGGGAGGCCAAGGCAGGAGGATCACCATGAATTAAAAGGTTAGCCTGGGTTACACAAGGTAGTTCAAGGCCAGCCTGTACTACATAGAGTGTCTTAAAAACAAGCACCAAAAAACCCTAAAAAAGATTGGCCAGAATGACTGGAGGGTGGGGAATGGCGTATTTTACAGGGGAGGTGATGTCTGACCAGAGAAAAGAAAGAAGGCAAATCATCTCCAAAGAGTAGCCCCGGTGTGGGGGTATGGTGCCCATGTCAGGGAAAGATGGGAAGGGACTGGGGGACAGGGCACAAGAAAGTGGTATAGGGTGTTTGGGCCCCAAATGTTACGCCGAAGGAAGCTGGGACTCTCCGTGGACACAGGGCTGGCCACCCAGCTTCCGTCCCTCTCCCTCCACTCTTCCTGAGGCAGGGGGAGTGAGGGACGCCTTTACCAGGTTTGCTAGGAGTGTCTAAAAAGGACCACATGTGATTCAACCCTGTGGTATGAACTCGCTCTGGACCTTTTTAAAGGTCTCCTAAGGTTAAATGTTCTGAATGAATTCTGTTTATGAGGAGAATGTAGCCATTTTTTAAAAATTTGGTATTTGATTTTTTCAACTCCTTTAAAAAGCATATTCCTAGATAATGTAAAATTCACCTGGAATAATCTTACATATGATATTACATAAATCAAAGTTGCCCTTCTTGTTATAGTATTTTAAAATTCAGTTTTTCACTTCACTTCTCCAATAGCCAGAGCTGTTTTGCCTCAAAGGAAAAAAAACCCTCTAGTAATGCCACTTGTAAGTGTTAAAGTCTTTGCCTACAAGTTAGCTCTTCATGAAACATTTCAGTCACCTTCATTTGGTTGACTCTTCAAATTAATACTTAGCATATGTTCTTAACAAGAAAGCCTTCCCTGAATTTCCCCCAAAGTTGCTCCCTTGTCCCAGAAAGAGTCAACTACATAACTGCTCTGGAAAACTCAATCTGAAATCCTTACAGGTAAGGAACATTACTCTGTCATCAGGCGGAATGCGAACGGAGATTCCTCAGGGCACATGTCAATAAAGCTAAATAATATGCTTCCCAATGCAGAAAAGTGAGTAATAAATGTTACGCACTCAACCTAAACATAATGTGTTAGAATTAAGTTACTTGTGTTACTTTATGTTCAACTATTTAAGATAAAATTAAAATTCAGTCCCTCAACTTAACAGGTGCATTGCAAGTGCTCAGTAGCTGTCAGTGGTCCTGGTTGTCATCTCAGAAGGTACTGTTCAAGCTGGGCTCTAGAACTGGGGACTCCGTGGTCAACCTTCAAGGGGGTAGGGGGAAGGAGCGTCTCAGCACTGAGTTATACACATGATCACCTGGTACCCTTTCTTCACTACTAAATTTAATAAATGCAGAAAAAGCCTTTATTAAATTCAACATTCCTTCATGACAAAAATCCTTCAACAATTACGTAGAGACGAATGTACTGCAGTGCAATAAAAGCTACATTGATAAACCCATAGCCAACAACATGCTGAATGGAGAAAGGATGGAATTATTCCTCTAATCCTGCTAGAATCACAACAAGACAGGGACATCCACTTCTACCACTCACATTCAAGATGTTACCACAAGTCTCAGCTACGGCACAAAGGCAAGGGAAAGAAACAAAGGATATCCAACTACATATAGAAAAACCTAAAGACTACCAAACAACTGCTAGGACTGACAAATGAATTCAGTAAGATGGACAATACGAAACCAACATACAAAAACCAACTCTAGTTTTATACTCCAATAAGGAATTTGCAGGGACAGAAATCAAGAAAGCAATCTCATTTGTAATAGCTAAAGCAAAAACCCAGGAATAAATTTAGCTAGGGAAGTAAATAATTTCTACAGTGAAGATTACAAACCACTGATAAAAGAAAGTGAAGAAGACACACACACAAAAGCAAGACATCTCAGGTTTGTAGATTGGAAGAGTATCATTAAAATGTCCATGCTATCCAAAGGAATTACAGATTCAATGCAATTTCCATCAAAATATATATGGCAGTCTTCACACAAATAGAAAAGAATCCTAAAAATTCATATGGAAACACAAAAAGACCCTGAATAGCCAAAGCATCGTAAGTCAAAAGAACTAAGCTGGTGCAATCATGATACCTGACCTCAAAATGTAATACCAAAGCTATAGTATAAACAAAACAGTATGGTACTGGCATAAAAACCCACACACAGCCCAGTGGAACAGGACAGAAAGCCTAGAAGTAAATCATCCATACCAATTTCACAAAGGAACAAAAAACATGCATTGGAGAAAGGATGGTTGCTTCAATAAATGGTTCTGGGGAAACTGGTTATTCACAAAGAGAAGAAAAGGTACTACCTGTATATGTCTAGCCCTTAGCACATATAGAAATCAACACAAAATGGATCAAAGACCTAAACGGAAAACCCAAAACTATGAAATTACTACAAGAAAACACTTTTGGACATTTAACAGGCAATTTTTGGAAATATAACCCCAAAACACAGGCAACAAAAGCTGAAATAGACAAATATGACTGTGTTAAATTAAGAAGCTTCTGCACAGAAAGGAAAAAGAGTAAAGAGACAACCTGCAGAATGTAAGAAAACATATGCAAACTATTTATCCAATAAAGGATTAATGTACAGAAATCAAGGCACTCAAAAGCAAAAAAGCCAAAAAAACCAAAAAAGCAAAAATAAACCCCCAAAACCCAAAATAATTTGAGTTAAGAAGAGGCAAAAGATCTGAAGAGACATTTCCCAAAAGAGATACACACATGGCTAACAAGTGTATAAAAAATGCTCAACGTCACTAATCACCAGGGAAATGCAAGTCAAAACCACAATAAGGTATTATAGCATTTAGTTAGAATGGCTACTATGATAATGACAAAAAAATTGAAGCTTCCAAGGATGCAGAGATGGGGTAACACATACAATGAGGGTACAGCATGACAGCACCTACAAAAATTAAATGTAAAATTACTGCGACCTGGCCACCCCACTGTGGGTTACATGCCCAAAAGAAATGACATCAGCTTGTCAGAGTGCTACCTGCATTTCCATGTTTACTGCCACACCGTTCAGGTCAGCTAAGCTACAGAATCAACTGAGGCAGCCATCACAGATGACCCAAAGACGGCATGGTGTGCAAGCACAATGGAATATAATCCAGCCCCAAGAAAAAACAAAATCCTATCATTTGCAGTAGCATGGACAGAACTAGAAGCCATTCTATTAAGTTATGACAAACATCATTACGTTCTTGCTCAGATGTGGAAAATTTAAAAGCAGGTCTCATACAGAGAACAGTGATCACTAAAGGCAAAGAAGGGAGGTGGCACTCAAGGGAGGATGGACAATAGGTAGTAAAGCAGAATTACAAAAAGTTCTAGTGTTCTATGGCACAGGAGGGTGGCTACAGTTCATAAAAGTATATTACATATTTTAGTGAATGAAGGAAGGAATCTGAAGGTTCCCAGTACAAAGAAATGCTAAATGTTGAAGGAGACAAAATGCTAACTGTCCTGACTTGATCTAACAGACTGTATACACGAATTACATTATCCCCATACCCCACTGATATGTACTTTTGAAAACACTGAAAGTTTTCAAATAAACTGAAAAATTAAATAACTAGCACACACTTCTCCACTGGGAAAAGGACTACTACCTAGCAGCAATAAAAAAGAACAAACTACTGAGACAAACGCCTCTGCAACCCATCTGCATGGCATTCTTGTAAAGGTGAAACCCCTGGAAAAATAACAAATCAGTGATTCTTGGGGGTGGGTGGAAAGACTAGTGGGGGAAGTCTTTTGGAGTGAAGGAACTGTCCTGTATTTTGATTACAGTAATAGTTGTCCAACTGCATATGTTTGCAAAAATTTACAAGACTTACATTAAAAAGAGTAAATTATATTTTATATAAATTATCTTTAATGGAAAAGTATACATCTAATCTTTATTTCAAAGGCAACAATAAACAAATACTCCCCTCTTTGAGAAAAACATAGTCAACAAACAATAAGCTAAAAGGTTTTTCCTTGGTTTAACTACCTATCTTACTGTTCAGGCCACAGGCCAGCGCACCAATGAGTCTAAGCCAGGAAAAGACCTGACAATGTTGGTGAACTGACCTGCCATGGTTTCATGGTCCAGCCTGGTTCCCCAGCCCTACCAATTCCTCCTCAAATGTGCATCTCAAACCTAATCCCTTTCACCAACTATCATGATCTCCTGCACTCTGATATGAAAAGTTCTTTTATCAAATCCCAAGCACCTACAAGATAAAGTAATATTTATTAAAAGCATTAAAAAAAAAAACCTTTATTTTCTGAACCAACGTCTTCAGATTCATCCTCCACCATCTATTCTTCGCTAATCCCTTTTAGAAAGTGACTTGGCTATTTACATCAAGAGCCTTGAAATTATTTGCATCTTTTGACCCTTTGAAGTCCCAGAACCATACCTTTAAGAAATAATCTGCACAATACTATAAAACAGAGCAAATAAATTTAAAAAGAACAGAAAAAAATTTTAGTATATGCACAAGACAGTTTGATGCTGCTACAAAATGTTTATGGAAATTTTTAGATGATAGTAGCGAGATATTTATGAGTTAGGTGAGAAAAGATAACTATATAATGTAATCTCAATTATGCAAAACAACACAGAGAAAAGGAAAATTTTATAATTATTTTCTCTAACAGAAAATATAAGTGATTTTATTTCCTCTAGCTCTCCCTCACCAGCATTTATTTTTTGTCTTCCTGGTAATAGCAGTTCTACCTGGGTTGGGTAATACCTCACTGCAGTTTTGATTTGCATTTTCCTGATCAGTGCTGCTGAGCATTTTTTCATCGACTTGTTGGCCATTTGTCTACCTTTTGAAAAATGTCTCTTCAGGCCATTTGCTCATTTTCTATCAGATTATCTGGATTTCTACTGCTGGTCTTCGTTCCTAGTATATTCTGGATATTAACCCCTTGTTGCGTGAATAGGTAGGAAAAATATTCTCCTTCTTGGCTACGAGTTACTTCTTCACTCTGCTATTTCTTTTGCTGCACACTACACACACAGCTTTCTGATACTCTCAGTTCATAGCCAGAATGGACTTCACTTTGAAAAAAATGTGAACGTATAGAAAAAAATGTATGATAAAGAGCACAGAACATTGCTTTTTTTTTCGAGACAGGGTCTGGCCATGTAGCTCAGGCTGCCCTCAGCCTCCAGATCCTCCTGCCTCAGTCTCCTGAGTGCTGGGATGAGAGGCATGTGCCACCACATGTGGCCAGAACACTTCTTACAGAAGATTTATAAAAGAACTTAGCATGGGGATGATTTGATATCACTGTACATACATATCATTAAATGACTGAAATCATTACAGATGTATTTTCTACACTAGTTCATCCATTTAAAGCATAGGTTCAGTAGGTTTTAGTATAGTATTCATGATGCTGTCATCCATCACCACAACCTCATTTTAGAACACTCTCAATCATACCCATTACCAGTCACTCCGCTTTCCCACTCCCATGTACCCACACCTGTAATCCTAGCAGTTCGGATCCTGAGACAGGAGGACAGGTGTGAGTTTGAGGCCAACCTAACTATGTAGTGAGCTGCTGTCTCAAAAATACAAGTTTCTTTTCTGTCTCTATGGATCTGCCCATTCTGGACATTTCTTACAAATGGAATCATGTAATACGTACTCTTTGTGACTGCCTTTGCTCGCATTTTGAAGGTTCACCTGTGTTGTGGTACCTATCCATACTTCATTTCACTTGTTTGCACGTTGATATCCAGCAGTCCCAGCACCATCTGCTGAAGTACGATCTCCCTGTGTGTGCACTCACATCACACTGAGATGTGGGAAATAAAGTCATAACCTTACAGATGCACTCAGTGTGTGAAGAGCTCTGTACTGGCAGTTCCCATACATGCACTCTCTCGTCCTCCATTTCCACATGTATGTAGTATGTATAAAATCTATTATCACCTTCAACCCTTTGGTGACTTGCTTTTCAACCGTTCTCCCCATTCCAGTGCACACTTCACAAAGACAGGGACTCTGCCTTGTATATTGTTGAACCCTTGTTAGTTCTAGAAGGCACTGAAAAATTACATATATGACGGCCCAGAATAAAATGTGGCAAATGTTCCTACTTCAGTAGGGATGGCTATTACATCTCAACTTTTCTTAGTGTTCTATAAGTACCTCGTGCTAACCAACCACACCACTGGAGCACTCATCTTGCTGTTCCGTAATGGATATATGTTACTCTTATAGTCAGTACAAAATTAAGGTCATTTTAATGATCTACAACATTTTGTATCAGTAGTCTTCAAAGGTTTAAGAACTATTTTTGTTTTTTCCTTTTCATAAATACTGCGACTGTTCAGCAAAGAATCCATGATCATACCATCTTAACACAATGTGCCAATAGCGTCACGTCAACCCCTTTGTATTACATGGCAAGGTAAGCATCTCGTCCTACCACAACAGCAAGAGATGGGCTTCACATTTCCAGGTCCAGAAACAACAGGTACCCAAAGAAAACACTGTTTAATAATGGTTAAAGTTTCTACAGCAAAAATATTTTAAATTTAAAGTAAATCTGATACAACGTACAAAGACCCAGTATATACTGTGAAGTCTTTATGAATACAATGCACTTCGAAGAACCTCTACTATTTCCATCCACTGAGCAGCTCTGGTGGAGGCCTTGGGAGCCCCCCTTGGTTCCCTCATGCCACACATCCAAACAATTAGAACTAAATCAGTCAGTTCCACTCTAACCACCTCTCACTAGCTCCACTACTTACAAAATTCAAATTCCTCACCTTTCACCACCTATAATGCCAGTACTCATGAGGCTGAGGCAGGAGGATCACCATGAGGTTTAAGGCCAGCCTAGTCTGCATAGTGAGTTCAAGATTAGCTTCAACTACACAATGAGATTCTCACTCAAAAAAACAAAAACAGACAAAAAGAAACAACAAAATCCTTGCCTTTGGCCTAACTGCCCTTCTTGGTCTAATTCTTGCCTACAGTACATTTCCTATTTCCCCTTGTTCAGTGGATTCTTGCCACACATGCCTGTTGTGTCCCCGTCACATGTCATGCACACTGCTCCTCAGGGCCCTTCAGTTCCTTGGGAAGTGCTCTTTCCATGGCTTGCCTGCAAGTCTACCTCAAATACCACCAACTCAGGGACTTTCTCTGCAGTTCCAGTGGCAGAGGCCAACTCTCTGGACTCCCTCCTGCTCTGCGTCCTTCCTTCACACCACTCCCTGCTCCCATGCATGCATGAGCTCATCTTCTTTTGTTTTGCTAGTGTATGGGTTAGTTCTTGGCATAAAACAACCCCTCATCTATCTGACACATAAATGACTGATGTTTTCAACATTGAAGGCCCTGCAGAACTACATTCGAATCTCCATTAATTACTTCAGGAAAAGTATACCTAAGCATGGAAGCCAAGATACTTTATATCAAAATTCAAGTTACCTAAAAACTTAAAAAGTTCATTCCAAGTAAAACAGCATTAAAAAAAAACCTAAAACATGTTCTAATGCACTCTTCCCTCTCTTCTGATTTGAGTTACAATTATCAAAGCACACGGGCATACAGATGATCTAAAGATGAACACAGGACCTAAAACAACGATCAAGCAAAACTCTATTCCAAAGCCATCCTCAGGCAGAGCTGCCATGCACAGGCAGGAATGCTGTGGGATCTGTGCTATAGCGCAGCAGGCTCTCTATGCTTGGAGAGCCCAGGGAATGAGTGACTGGGTCTGAGGGGAGGTGACTGGGAGGTGGCCTCAGGTGAGAGAAACTACCAAAGGTGGCTCTTGAAGGACTTAGCTGTGTTCTGATTAGCTACGCTGAAGTCACTTTTCATAGAGTTAGTGATCTGGGCTTTTCCCATTCATACAGCAAATAATGAAAAAAGTATTAATCTCATCGGATTGAAGGCGGCCACTGTTTGGTATTATTTTAGCCAACAGCGACAAGCACTCGCTGTGTGCCAGCACTCCTTCAAGTGTATCACCCATAATGCTGCGATGGCCAGTAGTTCCATTCACACACAGAGGAGTGATAAAATCTGGGCACAAAACAGCTTTTAAGGTCAGACAGTAAGTACAAAGATTCAAAGCATCTTGGCAGCCCACACTGCAGGCCATGCTCTCAGTCATCTGTCAGTGTGGGTTAACAGGAATGGTGATGGCACCAGCCTCACTGACTGCCCTGAGGATTCAATGAGAGGAGGTAGCACAATGCCAGACACACAGTAAACACCTGTTAAGTTACCTAAGACAGCATTACTTCCTGCTCTTTTATGTTGTTGTTAGGCTTTCAAGTGCTGCCTTTCTGTGGTTCAGGATGCCTCCTCAATAAGCAACAAATACCTTCCAGGTTCATTTTCAAGGTGAAGAGGACAGTTGGCTTTTGTTGAGGAGATTCTGTATACCAGAATCATCTTAAAGGCATTACTCTAATAGTACTTACCTCACCTATCTTGAAGGATTTTCACTGAAAGACTCAAACTAAATTTAACGCAGCATACAGAGACAAGTCCTAGGCTTGTAATCTCAATTTCCCATTGCATGTTTAAAAGCGTGTGGGACATAAGTAGTCAAACTCCCTGGGAAGCTGCCCTTCGTCACAGTTAAACTCTCTCAGGCACTGCTCATCAGGCTCACTTGGCAACATCTGTGTTGTCCTACTGTGAGAGGCACCTCGAAGAGCTCAAACCCAGCCCCACAGAACCCTAGCGCACACTGTGGCACTGTTTCCTAGATGTGCTGAAAGTGCTGGTTACATACTAACTTCTCATTACAAAGTAGACAGACCAAATTACAAAGAGTAAGACTGATCCAATGAGGCAGCCATGGACACGTGGAATTTAGCCAGCCCTTTAAGTGTAGCTAGTGTGCTGAGAATTTGTACTTTTGGTTTTATTTCATTTCAATTAACTTAAAATTCCCAATACCATTAACTGGAAAACTTAAGTATATCTGAAGCAACTTGGAAATGGGAGTCCTCCTTTGACTATAAATTCTATGGTCTCTAAATATAAATCAAGTATGTCCAATTAAAGTGTTTGAATTGAGACGTGCTTGAAGTATAAAACATACACAGGATTTCAAACACTTTGAAAGAACAAAAGCATATAAAGTTGCTGATTAGTTTTTATATTAATGTTAATGTAATAGTTTAGATATATTGGTTTACATAAACTTCACCTTTTCACTTTTTAAATGAGGCCACTAGGAAATTTTAAGGCACATACACAGCCTACATTTTATTGCTATTTATTGGGCTTTTTTGTTTTTCTCTTTTGAAACAGGGTCTTAGTATGTACCTCAGGATGGCCTTGAACTTACAGGGATCCTCCTGCCTCAGCCTCCTGAGTGCTGGGATTACAGACTTGCATCACCATGCCTGGCTTACTTCTATTTAATGACACTGGAATTAAGATTACTAACATTCTTATAAAAAAGCCTCAATGTTCAGAATTTCTCCAAAACTCCTGAGGTTCAACAACTGGTTTAAACAATGCCAAGAAGCCGGATAAGTCCAACCCATATCTGCCCGGGGTTTATGTTTAGTTCTACTACTACATGAGAATACCAACAAAAAATGTGAAAACATTTAAAAATAAACACTAACTACACTTACAAACCAAGATATGAATAAAGCTAGGAATGTGGGTGTAATGTCACATACCTATAAACCCAGCACTTGGGAGGCTGAAGCAGAAGGATCACTGCAAGTCTGAGGCCACCCTGAGCTACAACACAGTAAGTTCAAGGACAGCCTAAACTACAGGCAAGACCCTGTTTCAAAACCAAACCAAACCAAGTAGGAAAATCATCTATCCTTTTCTGTGAAGGCAAGCAAGTAATAACACATAAGGTATGGTAAAAATGTTGAAAGGAACAGTCTCCTACAATGTAATACAAAAACAAAACATGACAGATAACCTCCCTAAGAACTAACAAGCTCATCTGTGCCTCACTGCAACAGAACCAGTTCTTCACCTTTTGGTATTTTAACTAAAGGTCAAGGTCTTCATTTTTAATGTCATTATTCTTTAAACTTTCTCATTGTTTATTTAAGTCAATTAACTTCTTAAAATATTATTTAAAAATGGATTCACTTTTAATATAACAGCAAACTGTGAGGGCAGTGATGCACCTGAGCGCTAGCCTGGTGAGTACAAGACGCTGAGTTCGACTCCTGGTACCAAGAAAAGGCAAAAACAAGGAAATGGTAAAACAGAGTATAAGGCACAGCACGTGAGCTGCTCGAAGACTAGCTCAATGCCAGAGTTAAGAACCACTGAGACTATAATCCACCCAGTTCAGTGGAAATCCTTCAACAGCAGCTCCCTTCCTACTATGACATGAGAATACCAACCAAAAAATATGAAAACATTTTAAAATAAACACTAACTACACTTACAAACCAAGATATGAATAAAAGTGGGAATGCGGGTGTGATGTCACCCACCTGTAAACCCAGCACCCAGATAGTAGTAGTAGCAGGAAGTTTGTCCAAAGTATCACCGAGATGAACAAACCTGTTTATTTTCCCAAACTATACCTTTCTCAAAAATTTTAAGAAAAATGAGTAGGACATAGCTCAAATTTCAAGTGGAAACTTCTAGTTTCTAACAGCAACACAACGGAGGCAGGGACAGAAGAAAAACTGTGCTTAACAGTATTTCTTAGTGTTATTTGTAAACCTTTGGATACAACTTTCATGAACAATATGGACAAGAATATTATGCCCGAAGGGAAAACAATCTTGATTATGCTCTTTAGTTTATACACTCAAACAGCAAGACAGTATGGTTACCCAGGAGACTGGAGCTTTGCTCAACAGTTAAAAACAATGTATTTATGTGATTTTGCAAAGCTTCAAGATTTTTTCAAATTTCAAGTATGGTATATTCATCTTAAAGTATTTAATTACTATTGAAAGAAAATATAGTTACATTGGCATAAAAGCATAAAATGTTGGAATCCCTTGATACTAAGTTAAACATTAAACACTATTTTATTTAAAACAATTGTATTTATGAAAACATCAGTTATTTGTTTTGTTTTGCTTGTTTTTTAGTATGCTTTTTTTTTTTTTAAGAGTTTTAGTTCATGGCAAACCTGAGCACAAAGCAAGCGCTCCCACTCATTCTGCGTGTTTAGGGTTCTGGCTCAGGAACCACCTGGGGAACAGGACAGTATAAGGCAGAAGGGCTTATCACAGGGCCTGAAGTAAGTAGGACCTCTACCCTAGATCATGCTACGTGTCCACTACCAGGAGCCAGAAAACAGCAGCTGACAGAACTAAGGGGCAAATGTATGAGGCTGGAAGAGAAACTCATGTGCCAGAATGGAGAGAACAACATTCTCATAAGATCCTAGCATTGACAATCACATTCCTACTGCATGTTTTTAATGTATGTAGAATTCAATGAAGTAAGGCTCACAGGACACAGTATGCCTGTAAACACGTAACATGCAGACTGGTAGTGTAGCTCTACAGTCACCTAGCGTGCATGAGGCCCTGGGTTCAATCACCACTACCACAAAGACAAAAGGATCCAGTAAGATGAAAGAAGTCAGGTAAAGCAGATCAAAATAAGGAGAAACCTTTTCACACTGGTCACAGGGACAAAGGTTTTAAGTCTCTAACACCAGGTGAAAAAAAATAGAAAATAAGGCTATTTTATATAAGCTACGGAACACAAAGTAAACAAACCAGCAGGGTAGGAAATGCACCCAACACTCCAGCCCAGGGCTTTACTTCTACACAAATACCAAGAAAGAACTAGGCTTCCAGAAGTAATATACAGGAAGATGTGGAAATTGCCTGTTGCAAACAGTTTCAAAAGACCAAAGAAAAAGAAAAAAAAAAAAGAGAGAGGGAAGAGTCCAAAGGCCGAATAATAGCAGAAAAAACGTGTATAAGTCATACAAGAGAATTCTATTCAGCAGTTTTAGAAAACAACCAGACCCCTACCTAAAACCAAAAACTGCTCCCCCACAAATTTTAAAAAACCTACAAAAGGTGACATGAAGCATAGATTTATATAAACTGTAAAAACACATCAGTGCAATGTATATTACTCAGGATGCATACGGTGTAGTTAAAAGCATGGCCACCAGATAGCATGCAAAGGACTGACTTTAACCAGCTGTGGAAATCAAGGGCTGAACTCCGGAAGAGCAGGGGTGGGCAAGCGTCCTGGGAAACAGTAACTGCAAAGCACAGGAGGCTCCCACTCATGGGAGCCACTTCCATTCTTGCCAAGGCTGCCTGGTCTACCTGGCCCAGGTTTCTTCTTTTGTTTGAGAAGTTTCTTCTTAATGACTGTTCTCATCTGCAATCTGATATAAAAACTGAATGAAACCATCGACTCCCTAAGCCAGTACATTACATATTGGGCCCCAGAGTGGCTGTCTCTGGGGATGAGAGGGAATGGTTAGAGGAAAATACATATTTAGCTGCAAAGGCAACATAAAATCTGAAATAAGGCAAAAAAATAAATAAATAAATAAATAACCCTAACTTTTTTTTCTACAAGAGGATCTTTATTCTGTGTACTTTACTCCTTAAAGTATTTCAAAGAGTTTTAAAAATTATTTTAAAACTTGATGTGAGCTGGGCATGGTGGCACACGCCTATAGTCCCAGCACTCAGGAGGCTGACGTAAGAGGATCATTGCAAGTTCAAGACCAGCCTAGGCTACAAAGTGAGCCCAAGCAGCCTGGACTGCATAGCTAGACCCTGTCTCAAAAAGACCAAACAAAACAAAACAACAAAACAAAACAAAAAAACCCTTGATGTGGAGTCAGACAAAGCGATTGGTCACAAGTTGATGAATCCTTCAGTCTGTTTTTCTCCTACATTGAACAGGCACAGGAACAAGTGCCCAGTCTACTTCACTGGGCTGTCATAAGTGAAAGCGTTTCTCAGTGTGGTAAAACGCATTTGTAGTTCAGCCTAAGCCAATTATACTGCAAATGCACACCTTGGTTACAGGAAGAGCTAGGCAGGTATACTTATGAGTCACAACCCACAGCCAAGAAAACTACCGTGCAAACAGCCTCAGGAACCTAATGGTGGGCTGGCAAACGACTCTGCACATATGAAGGAAACTGGCACACCCAGTACACACACAGGGCTTCACGTGGAGTGTCTACAAGGAGGTGGGAAGGCACTGAAGAGCAAGGCATTTGAAATCTCACCTTAAAGTGCCCAGGATGGTTTCTTTTTTTTTTAGATAGTTTCAATTTGTTTTATCCCAAAAGCTTCTAGAAGAGCTGATGAATACTAGGAAGTAATTCTGCTAACACACCTTAGGCCAGGTGTGGGGCCACCCATCCGTAATCCCAGCATCCCAGCACCTGGGAGGCTGAGGCAGGAGGATCACTTCAGCTGAGGCCAGCTCAGGCTATACACTGAGTTCAAAGCCAGCCTGAACTACATAGTGAGACCCTATCTCAAAAGAAAAAACACACAGAAAATATTCACACCCATCAGCAGTTAAAATTTAACATAAGGTTAAAAAAAAAAAACCAAAGAAAGAAGGAAACTTGGCCCCAAGCACCTAAACAACAAATCTGAACAGTTCCAAATACAGAAAGTGCTAGAACCTAGTATAATAAACGAACTCTTCCCTCTTCACAATATTCTCTAATAGCTGGAATGAACAGCTCTGCTTGTAGAACAAAATGTAAGAGTAACCTTTTAAAAAGACCAGTCTGTACTCTAAACTCTTCTCTGCAAGCAACTAAACAAAAGTAGCTTGTAAGGGTTTTCTGAACTACCACAAGGCAAACAAGTTTGAAATGTATTTAGGATCCACCAACTTTAATTTTTACTTCTTCCTCTCTCTCCATGTACCAGGAAATATGACTCTTCCTTCCTTTTGACTGTACTGAAGTGTTATAACTGAAGTTAAAACGTTTGGTTCTATTTTCAGTTGAGAGTCTGTCCTGTATTAGAAACTTAACACATTTAAAATCTTAAGAGTTTAAAAAGAATTAAGATGCTGATCCTCTTTGCAGCTTACTGTAAAGAACTAAAGACTATCAACCCCCTATTACACATTCCAGATACCAAAAAACTACCGGCTAATCTTCCTCCACAAAGAAGCAATGCTGCATCTTCATGAAAGTTGCACTACAGTAAGAAAACACTGTTACTTTATGAACACACATTGTATAGATAAGCTGGTACCAACTGCTTCCAGGCAGACTGATGCAGTTAACAGCGCAGTCTTTCTAGCAAAGTCTGCTGAGGCTTTGCCTACAAATCATTGACCAAAAATGGTAACAGTGTGCGCAACTTCACAAAGTGACAAAATGTTCCACCTGGTCGCCCCGCTAAGGATACCCTTACAGCAGAGTGACAGTTTAGAGGACGAAATATATGTAAATTAAGCAAAACCTCCACTACTTATAATATACTGAACACATTTATTTCTAAAGGTAACTACAGGACTTTCAAAATGCTTTTATATTTGGTGTATTAGCATCCAACATCATGCCAGCACCTTAGACCCCCAAATTCTGGTGCAGCCAAACTGTTCACAGATAATGAACATTTCCAACCCCGCATGGAGGGATCGGGAAGGGAAGGGTTAAAAGAGGCACTGCCAAGGCTGACAAGCCCGAGAGTGCTGCTAGAAGCTGATTGCCAGATACGACAAACAAAACGGTGGCAAGGCCACCCGGTTCTTAACCGAGCCAGGGTCTGCCTTTCGGGGTTGTTCAATAAAAGCCTTATTTTCCTTACTGATAGAAAGATCTCAAGACAGAAACGCGCACGGGTCACCAAGCGCCGGCTTTGAGGAAACCCGTGCCGAAGGGGACCGTGGCCGGATTCCGAGCACCCCCCCTACACTCTGCAGACCCCAATCGGCTCCTGGCCGTGGCCTGCCGCACTGAGGCCTGGCGCGGGGTCAGAGGAGGCCCGGGCGGCAGCCTGGCAGCAGTGGGCGCCGCGCAGAGGCCGCGGGCCGCCCGAGAGCACAAGGGCCCCTCCTCCGCCGAGACTGCAGCCGGGCCCAGGTCCCTCCGCCACTCTGTCGCGGCTCCCGCCTTCACAGCCCCGACCCCGCGGCGCCCGGAAGTGCCGCCGCTCCCAGACGCCTCAGTCCGCGCCCAGGGTTCCTTCCCACTCACCATCTTCGCCGCGGCGGTCGCAGGGACGCAGGAGAGGGAGCCGGCGGACGCCGAGTGTGCGGAGACACCTCCTCGAGGGAGCAGGACTTACAGAGCGAGCGCACAGGCGACGCGGCGCGAGAGCCTACCAAGGGGCGGTCTCGAGCCTCGGGGCAAAACGCGCCTGCGCACGTCACGCACCGCCCGCCGTTGCTACGCGACGGGCCGGCCCGGCAACGCCCCGCTCGGGGGCCGCTGGGAGTTCCAACTACGGGGTGTCATTCACCTGCCCGCGGCTGTAGGGTGGGTCCCTTTCGTCAGCTTCAGTCTTTAGGGGAGGCAGCGGGTCTTCCCTCCTTTCCTGGGCAAGGAGGCGGGGCTTGAGCTGACACCTGCCGACCAGGGATGAGCAAAGGATGTCTAAAGTGGAGAGACCCTGCTCTCCCCCGTAGGGGCGTGGCCACTCTACGCCCCGCCCACTACACCGCCATTGCCCATATATAGAAAGAGCCACCTGGCCAGGTGTGCGCGCCGCTGGGGGCGGGGTTGGGGTGCAGGCTGGGCGGGACGCGCGGAGGGAGGTTGGGGTGGCTAGCGCGGCGGCGGTGGTGGCGCGCGCCTCGGACGGGGTGGCACCCCGCATTTTTTACCTACTTTGGTGCGGTTTCCGCAGCCCGCCGATGATTGGCCAGCTGGGCACCGAGCCCTCGCGTGAGAGAAAAATCTGCACATTTTTCCTCCTTCCCGAGGCGACCGGGCCCGCTCCGGGCGCCCTGTGAGTCAGCACTAATGTCTTGTCTGGAGAACAGGAGCGATTTGTTTATCTTTGGGCCGGGCGGGGAAGGAGCCGCGGCCCAGGGTGTGGCCGGAGCTGCAGCGGAGCTGCTCCGGGTCCGGGGTTTTCAACTGATGAACTGTGTTTTCCTAACGGGCGGTTGCATCAGAAACACAGCTTGCAGGGGGCCTGAAGGAATTCCAGCGCTTTTCCAAAGAGTGTTTTTGTGGGGAATACAAGGGAGAGGAAAATTTAACAACTGGAAAGATTACTTAAGATTAAGTTGTATTTAATTTAGGCTGCCAAGAACATAATAGTCTATACCGAAACTATTTTAATTCTCCAAAAATGAGGCTTCTGGACAAGATGGTCAGTATGGGGTTTCTGAGTGTTTTTTCAATTCTGGGTGTTATTTAAAAGCTAAGTTCTACGTAGCTTTTGTTCTGCCCACTCAGCATAGAAACCCGTTTTTCATTACTTTTTATTTTTAAGGCAATAAGGAAGTTGAGGCGATTTTAAGCCTTAACCACTGGCTGCAGGTGTTTGACAGGCTCCAGCAGGGACATGGGAATTACCTCAAGAACTGTTCCAACTTAGGTTTGTAAAGTTTCCTACTCAGTACAGACAGGGCAAGATCTCAAAATTTGCATTTCTAACACTCTGCAGGTGAGCTCATACTGCTGGGTTTAGCTGGAAAACTGAGAAATTGTGTAACCAACTCTGTTTTTCCGTCTGCCAGTGGCTTAGTGGCTGCCTGGAAGCAGGAGTCTTCCTTTCCAGTCCAATACTGAGGCGCGATCAATTAGGGACACGTGTCTACCTGCCCCGGCCTCTCCTTCTGCAGTTGTGCTCTGCCCCCAGTTATGCCCAAACATAAGAATCGAATCTTGTTACAGCCCTGCTTAGGATTTTTTGTGCTTTGGTCCAGCATCCTCAGAAAGTCAGTGTGGCTCTTCTGTCTCGCGTGGTGGCCTGCCTTTCCTGCCACATCACCTTGTCTCCCTGCACCTTCCAAAGTGTGCATTGTTCTTCCAAGCCTAACCTCTCATTCTAGGACCCTTCCGACTGCCATAGTCACTCCTGTCACCACTTCCCAAGGGATGGATGGATAGTGAACCTTTCTGTAATCCCACAGTTCCCTTCTAAATCTTAGTAAGAATTAACATCACCTGAGGATCTTGCTGAACTGTAATTCAGCAAAGGCTAGGGCCTCAGATTCCCCTGTGCAATACAGATGCTTCTGGTCCTTGGAGGGCTTGGTGACTGCCCCGAATACACTTGGAATATCCAGCTTTTGTGAATTTTCCCTACTATTAATGTAGCTCTGTTTGGCATACAGTATTTACCATTACTGTACTGGTAGATTAGACTGGTGGTGCATTGAGGTCTAAAGATACTTTGGATACATTTACATGAACGGGGCCAGCTCTTCATATGTCATAACTATTTAAAAATGTTCAACAAGTGCATCATTATCTGGAGATACTCTCAGATTTATCAGGCAAACTTGTGTGCCAGTTCACCATGGCCTGAGATGAGCCCCCTTTCCTAAGGGTCCCACTGAGCTTCAGCCACTCCACTGACGCCGCCGAGTCATTCTAGACAGTCTCATTCCTCTTCACAGAGGAAACGGTTTTAACATAGTGCTACAGGCTAAATGTTTATGTGCCCCCCTCAAATGTTGAAACCTGATCTCCAGTGTGACGGAATTTGGAGGTGGCTCTTCCAGAGTGATCAGGCCCTAAGGGCAGAGCCCCTACAAGTGGCATCCGCACCCTAGACTCTGCCTCTCCACCACTGTGAACACATAGGACCAACGTTTCTAACCACGTCCACCTTCCACAGATACTGAATCTGTGGGGAAAAATAACCTGCTAGAAGCCAGGTGTGCTCGGTTCTGTCTCCCAAATAGGTAAGAATGAGTCTCAAGGGCAGAGGTGAAGAGTAGGAAAGGTTTCTTGAGATAAAGCTCCTGAGAAACAGGAGGAGTCCTGGAACTGGGTAGACCCGGAAATGGGTGGCCCCAGAGGTGCTCTCTCTGAGAATGTTCAGTAGAACAAAATCACAAGGTGGATACACTAGCGGTCAAACTACAATCCAGTGGTAGGCTCATAGGCCCAGCTAATATTGACCCAATTCGGAGGCGAGGCACAGCAAGGGTGTGTGGTGAGCATCATTAACTTTAGTTTATTTGTAACGTCTAACACAGGAAGAACAAAGGCACTTTTTGGAAAGGGGCAGGAAGGGATGAGAGGATGGATCTGGACGTTCTGGTCACTCATCTGGACATCTGATGCCTATCTAGATTAACTGAACTGGGTGCTGCTAATTACAACATAATCTCAAGTTGTTATTTATCCGTTAGGGAGACTGGAAGGCCAAGCCATTTCATCTCGATTTTGAGGCCCGGTCTCCTTCAGATGCAACTCCAGCCATAGTTTTGATGAATTTTCATCTGCTGCGCTGACTCCATCGGGCTCGTCTCTATCTGACTGCCTATTAATTTCTACCAAGCTTAGCTGTCTATAGTATCTTGATCTTGGGCTTTCCAGCCTCTAGAAAAATAGAAATAAATTTCTGTTGTCTCTATAGCCCCCCTAGTCTGTGTGTGGCATTGCATTATAGCAGCCAAGCAGATTACAACATACGAAGTCCCTCCTTGAATGCAGAGTGGGTGTGCTCCATTTCCTATTTAGAAGACATTTTGCAAATACAGTACTTGATCTGTGAACATATGAGCACTTCATTTGAAGACATTAATAGGAGTGGCAGGGAAGAATAAATTCACCTTGAGGAGACTACAGAAACCTGGGTGTTAATAGTCTGGAAAAAGCTCCTTTTCCAGGGATAAACCCTATCAGAATATAATGTAAAAAATACCTATTTTTGAATCCTTTCCCTGTCTTCCCATAAGTTCCTCTGTATCTCTTACTTATTTATGTCCGTAGTCTTTAAAAAACAATTTTAATGACATGATATACCAGAACAATAAAGGGAGGCCCCTGGAACACCAGCTCTCCTTTTCAGTAATCTCAGGGCGGTCCTCAAGGTAACAACTGGTGCCGATTCCACATCTGGCCTCGCAGAAAAATATGCCTTGTGGATGTATTTTGATGTTTTAGTGTTTTGTGTGATGGTTTTAGGCTGGGCATAGAGTGTGCCATAGCCATTAATGATTGCCTTATTTACCTGCCCTTATCAATAAATCATTCTTTAGAATTGCTGTAAAGCATGAGTGTCTGCTTGTTTAATCTTAGCCCTACTGATATCATTTCGGTTATTTCCAAAGCATGACTGTCACAATGTCTCTGTATGACATGCCTCTTTGCCCACAAAGCAAGTACACTTCTCAGAAAGGGACAAATAAGGGAATCAGGTCCTTGGTTCAAGGCTAACCTAGAGTTCAGTTCCTGGTACCAAAAAAAAAAAAAAAAAAAAAAACGGCTAACCAAGAGTTCAAGCTCTTTAATGTGTCTGTGGAAAGAATGTACCATAAAAATATGTAAAATAAGACAACATGCATAGATGCCCACACTACACTGTTGAAGAAACAAACGAAAACAGTCTGTAGGCCTACATGTTGAAACTATGTGCATTTTTAAAGATGATCTGTATTGTACAGACTTCAAAATAGTAATTTAAACTGCTCTCAGATTTTGATATGTAAAGTTCATTTAACTTATAAAAGCAGCACCAAAAAGGAAAAAAAAAAAAAAAAGCAGCACAGAGGCAAAGCATTCAGCTGTTGGCATACTGACTTAGTAGTTTTGAGACTCATTTCTGTGTTGTTGCTTTGCTACGCATAGGTTCCTCTCCCGAGGTCACTCCATACCCTGAAATGGCTGCTGGAGCTCCAGCTATTGCGTCCCTACTCTGGGCAGTGAAAAGGAAGACAAAGTAAAAAGCGCACCCCTCGCTTTTCAGGAACCTTCCCAGAAGCACCAGAGAGTTTTCCCTTTTATCTCATTGACCAGAGCTTAGTCACATTTGAAACGTGGTCTGTTTCCTGACTGGCGTTTACGCTCAGCTAAGAAATGGGGTGGGGTACTAAGCAGAAGAGGGAGTAGATATTGGGAGATGACTCATGGTGCCTCCGCCCATAGGAAGTTCCCATTGCTGTGTCATTCCACAGGCAGGGAAGGTGCAGAGGCGCTCCTCCAGGCCCGGAGGAATAGGCAGTGTGTGCCAAGCCCCTGAGACATGGTGAGAGAGCCAGGTATGGCCTCAACGTGGGAGAGAGGAGTCACTGGAAGACAAGCAGGGTCTGCAGAGCTCACACCTGGACAGCCCTCTCCTGACTGCCCCAGCCCGGTCCTGTGGGCCAGGCAGCCCCCAGGCCTGGCCTCCAGCAGTTACTTTAGTAAAAGGCTGAGTGTACTGGAGTATCCTCACGGGCACCACTAGTGGTTTTGCTTAGTCTTTACAGGAGCGTAGCTGTCCGCCACCGTGCTTCCAGAACGTTAGCGATTCAACAGCTCTGAGTGCTTTACACAGGCCAGTGGTTTCTTGAGGAAAACCACAAGGAAATGGAGCAAGAAATGGGACGATGATGTTGAGCAATGATTCTTAACCCCTCCTGGGCCATGAGTTCCCTTTGCGATGTGTATGAGAAGTCTAAGCTAGAAGGTCCTGGTTTGTGCCTTTCCCTCCAGGGGCTCCTGAAACCAGCCATTAAACTAGATGTTTAGGGGGAGTTTGAGGGGAAAAGTTTAAAAAGGAAATGCAGGACAGGAATAAATGAACACTCCCACACAGAAGCATGCACACTACTGAGGTCAGAGTTGCTATCACACCGATGAACCATGGGGGACAGAACCTTCCAGACCTTTACAGTGAAGGGCATTCGTTAAGATGCAGTGGGTCTGAGCCCTCCATGCAGGGGCCAGTTTGTACCCATTCATAGAACAGTCTTTCTTAGGGCTCTGTGCTGTCTTCCCATTCTTCCCAAGTGCACTACGTTCTCCCTGCACTTTTGATCCGCTGGCTGCAATCTGAAGAAGAATGAGCCAGGAAGCATTGAGAAAGGGACAAATAAGGAAGTGGAGTGTTTGGCCTAAGAAAGGCTAACCGAATTCAAAATGCCTCAGGATGCTCAGAAGCTCTGGGGCTGGTGCTATTCCAGGTCACCCAGTCAAAAAGAATAGGGATGAACTGAGAGTATCACAGCAAGATCACGCATAAAAGCTGGACAGGAATACTTTTAGGGAAAACCCAAGAGATATTTCCATGGGGGTTGGGAACTGAAGGTGAGGAGCAGGGTGTCACAGCCACAGGGTGGGAGTGGTGGTCCTAGTGGAGACACATCCCGCTACCCCCTCCCTGGCTTGCTGCTCTCTGCCACTGCTGCTGTAGCACAGGAAAACTGCAGAACCTCTAGGGACCACCGGCTGGTGTCCAGGCCACACCAGGCCTTGTAGAATGGCCTCTGGGCCAGAGCTGGCCCTCCCACCTCTGGCTTGAGGACTGACTGATTAGATCCCAGAAACTGGCAGACCGCGGACAGGAACTCATCTGCAAGGTACAGGGCCTCCTGGCCGAGATGGAGTTGAGCCTGAAGTCCAGCTTTGGGGCACCCCAGCCCTGTGCACCACACATGCCTCCCCCAAGCTTTCTAGGAACAACGTCCTCCCCAGGATTCTCTCAGGCCCAGCAGGTGAAGACGTCTGGGTCTGCAGATAGACAATGACACATCGGGGAAATCCACATGCTGTGAAGGAAAGACGGAGAAGCAACGCAAGCAGGAAGAAGAGGAAAAGAAATCATCAGGAGTGTAGACAAATTCTCAGAAAGCAAAGGAAAAGTGCTAAGAAGCCAAAGGCAGGAACAAGCAATTGTAGAAAAATTGGAGATGTTAGGAGTGTAAAATATTGCAGAGCTAAAAGATGTCAGTGGATGAGCTGGGAGGCAGACTGCATTTCCCTGAACAGGGATGTGAGCTGAGAGATAGACCCAGGAGTTCAAGATGCAGAGAATTAGAGAAGGGGCCAAGGCGTGGCGATAAAGGGAGAAAGCCCAGCCTCTGAAAGGGAACCTAGGACAGTGGAAGTAGCAAAGCAAGGGAAGGAAATGCTTGAGAAAATAGTGACTCTTGATCCTGCTGCCACTTTTATTTATTTTGTTTTGTTTTGTTTTTTGAGACAAGGGCTCATTTTGCGGTTCAGGCTGGCCTTGAAATCATGGCAGTCTTCCTGCCTTAGGCTTCCAAGTGCTGAGATTCCAGGTGTGCACAACTGTATGCCTGAGACAAAGGTCCAGCCATCCCAGACTTAGGCCATAGTGTCCCGGATAGGACAACTCAACAAAAAGTGCAGGGTTGTGAGCGATAAGTGCTCTGTTGACAATAAAACTAGGTGATGAGCGAGAGAGAGAGCTGTTAGAGGTGAGGAAGGCACTATTTACACACTGAGTCGGGCATGGTGGTGCACGCTTGTAATCCCAGCACTCGAGAGGCTGAGGCAGGAGTTCACCATGCGTTTGAGGCCAGTTTGGGCTACATAAGTGAGACCCTGTCTCAAAAATAAATAAAACAATAATAATAACAGCAGCAAATACCTAAAGACGTTGTCTATGAAAAGGTAGAATTTAATCTGAGACTGAAATAATGGGAATGACCCATCTGTATAAAGATCTGGAGGGATAGTATCCCAGGTAGGCAAAATTAGCTTCAGGCAAGCACTTATTCTACTGAGCTGTATCCCCAGCCCTGAAAATTAGCTTCAAAGAACAGAGGGAGGACAGTATCCAGGGCCTGAGAAGCCAGAGAGACTTCGAGGTGACTGACCAGGAAGGGTTATATAGACCATTATGATGAAATCAGGTGGCTTGTTTAAAAAAAAGGGAATTATAGCCTCAGCATTAAACACATTTATAGTTCATCTTGGTTTTTGTTATCTTAGGTTCAGCAGTTTCCTATTGACAATATCTATCTTTGACCCACAAAAATAAGAACTCTTGTTCAGTCTAATATATGCAAACCACATAGGAGTCTGAGCAGCTGAGCCTTTCAAAATAAAAAATATTTTAAAAGGATTGTTTCTGCCACTCCATCATTTCTTGTTTTGTTGTTTTGAGACAGGATCTCACTATGTAGTTCAATCTGGCCTTGAACTTACTATGTAGCCCAGGATGGACTCAAACTCACGGTGATCCTCCCGCCTCAGCCTTCCGAGTGCTGGCATTACAGGTGTGCATCACCACAACTGGCATCCTCTACTATTATCACCTTTGAAAAAGAGGAGCTGAGTGTTAAAAAAAAAAAACAGTCTGTGTTTGGAGGCAAAACAAGTAGCTTGCTCGTATTTCCCCTGAGGTACCTCGACACCTCATCAGTGAGCTCTGATGACGTTTCCTGAGCCCCTGCTGGGTGCCAGCTATGACCATGCTCACTACTGGGACCAGGAAGGTGAGTGAGTCCCAAGCCCTGGCACAGGGGATCACTCTTGGGACTTCTCAGGTCACTAACTGATGGGGCCGACTGAACCAGAGAGGTGGCGCCGGGATTTTGGCAGGGGAGGGCAGTAGGTCTGTTACCGACAGGGCTTCTCTTGTGTTGGTCATTACGGATATGGAGAGGCGGTCGAGGCCTCACTCCGCTGGGAGGAAGAGAACAGCCAAGGATCCTACCTCAAGTGAGGCTCCCATGGGCCGAGATACACAGGGCAGATAAGGAAAAGCGGGGGCTGTTTTGCTTGTTTGTCTTCACTGCCTGGTTTTGCCTTCTGGGCTTGGGAGGAGGCTACCAAATGATGATTCAACCCAAGAAACCCAGCTCTTCCCAGGGGGGAATTTAGGGTGACAGTCAAGGGTGACTGCCCCAGAAATAGCCGAGGGTAGTGGCTGTGGTATGAAACCCCAGCGCCTTTTCGTGTGAGTGTTTGGCTGTTCCCACTGCAACTCCAGCATTTCTATCACCACTCCTGCAGTGAGGTTTCTGAGGGGCCTGGAGGCTGCCGCTTCCGGTCTTGCCCAGCCTTGCTGTCTTCGGCCCAGAGAGCTCTGCAGGGGGCTGAGTGTATGGCTCCATGGGAGAATGTGTGCCTAAAACGTGTGAGGCCTGGCTCCCATTCCCATCACCAAAAAGAAAAAAAGAATTACTTAAAAAAATGTTTATTGAACGCTTAGCAATTTGTGGTATATTCTATTCTAGGCCCGCTGAGGCAGGCCCTTGAATGTTGGTGTATAATCAGTAGGGTTTGGGTTCTAGACATGGGGCCTGTGTTAAAAAAAAAAAAAAAAATCAATCGCTATAGGAGTCCAGACTGTAGAGGGCTTCCTCAGCTCCCCACACTGGGGGCCAGGCAGCTGTGGCCCCACATCCATGAGCTGTGACACGCACAAGAGGCCCAGCTCACACCTTGCAATCTGCCCTGTGTTTAAGTCTTTTTGGGGGGAGCCCAGTGTGGGTGGTCAGTGAATTCAGGTCCAGTCATCATGAGGTGGGGCCCTTGCTGGACTTTCCATGCTGGCAGTGGCAGGAATCACTGGCCCATTTTATGCCCATCCTGTGGAAACCCTTCCCTCCCACCCTGGAGCCTGTGAGTCACTTCCTCCTGCCAGTTCTGAGCTTCCTTTCTGGCCAGCCAGGGCTGAGCCTCCCTGGAGGACTGGGGGATCGATGGGTAAGAAAGGGCTCTCAGTGACAGAAGAGGAGAGAGGGTCCCTGTGCCCTGACCCTGCCAAGTGTTGAATTCTGGGTTCAGCCCCTTTTCCTTTTCATCTGCAACCACTCTAGGACAGAAACTCCCATAGAAGGTGCAGCTGCTTGAGGGCTTCATTTATGACTCATGGAAATTCTCAAATGATAAACACTGGCCCGGCAAGAGCCTGACCTAAGAAACACTCTGCCAGACCAGATGCCATGGTTACAAGGGACAAGGAAAGTGTATTTAACAAAGAAACTGCAAATAGGCTTCCAGGCTCCCTGAGGAAAAAAGAGCAGAAAGTGAGGCCGGGAGTCTGAGCTGCCCTTCCTGGCCCTGTCCCAGCTTCCTTGTGATTTTCCAGAGGCCAGAAACCTCCCAAGCCACCCCACAGGGTCTTCCGGGCCCTGAGACATTGCAAACGGGGCGGGAGTATACTTAGCCCATGCTCTTTGGGGCAAATATAAGGAGACTCCTTTACTAACTCTAAAGCCGTAAAAATTAATGAAGGTGAAAATGAAAGTATTTTCTCCTTGGGAAAGGAGGGGTAGAGATTTTCCTTGTGGAGAGGGAGAGATTTTCCTCTTGGGGAGAAGAAGCTGGGAAGCCAGGGAGCTATGAAGGATCTGGAATCTTCAGAGAAAAATTAGGGCATGGCCCGTGAATGCTGTCAGGGGCCTCCTGAATCAGATTTTTCTTCCTCACGGGATGCAGTCAGCATTGCTTTAAACTTCCTATCAGCTGGCTTTCTTTTCTAGAGAAAATCTGATATACTGATCCTCACGCCCAGAGAAAAGGCTGGCCACCTTCTCTTTCGCTGTGAATGATCCTCAAGGAAAACTAATAATGAGCAGCTTCAGCCTGCCCTGCCTGCAGCTGGTTTATCCTGTATGATTGCAATTGGTCAATAGAGCGGCATTAAATGATTAGTTATGTTCTTTAGGATTGTGTGTGTGCATGTGGGGAGTCGTGATAAACCCATGGTGAGGAGGATTAATGACAAAACAGAGTGAGAACAGTCTCAGGCCACAATTCTTCTTTACTTCTTTAATGGTTAGTATTTATTTATGGGGCTACTGAGGGTGGAAATCAGGACCTCCGGCATGTGAGGTGAGCACTCTATGACAGAGCTACATTCCCAGCCTAATTTTTTTTTTTTTTGCTATTGGAAATTGAACTCAGGACCTTGTGCTTGCTAGGCAAGTGCTGTGCTGCTGAGCTGTATCCCGGCCCCTAATTTTCTATTTTTTCATTGACACATGATTGTACATACTTATGGAGTATAATGTGGTATTTTAACACATGTATGCATTATGTAAGGATCAAAGCAGAATGTTTAGTGTACCTGTCATCTCAAACATCTATTATTTCTTTCTGAGATGGTCTCAGTGCCAGCTGACTTTGCACTCTCTCTGTAGCCAAAGCTGGCCTCGAATTTATGGTGACCCCCCTGCCTCAGCCTCCTGAGTGCTGGGAATACAGGTGTGCTCCGCTATGGCCGGTCTTCGCTCATCGCTTCGTAAAGGAGAACATTCACAACCCTGTCCTAGCTACTCAGAAACACACAACACCGTTTTGCTAACTCTGCCACCTGCTGTAGGGGCCATCACGACTCTCTCCTTCCTTCTCTGGGCCACTTGGCACCCCTTAACCAAGCTCCCCACTCGTCCCTGCTACCCGCCATGCTGCTCTACTCCTATGAGACCTGCTATTCAGATCCCACAGGCCAGTGTGAGCGACGCTGTGGCCTTTGTCCTTCTGTGTCTGGCGACAGTACTGTGCTCCGAGTGACCCAGCTAAAGGGGCCAGACCCCCATGCCGGTTTTTCTCCACGTGCTAGGCTATGCCTGTGACACATCCGTGACCACTCGAGGTCCTGAGGATTTTGGGGACAGATCGGGGCCTAAGGAAGACTCTGGGGACCCTGGAGGGAGGCTGGGGACAACAACAGGGTGGACCACTCCCAGGCTCCTGGAGAGGAGCGCACAAGTGGGATAGGCGAGCAACTAGACACCACCGCCCACTACTCTCTGACCCTGTGGGAAGCTGGGCTCAGGTTTCCAGGTTTCCGCCAGCACAGAGACTGCCAGTGCCAGGTTAATCAGGGAGAGGTGCCTGGACCGGCCGCACTCACCTGGAAGCAGGGCTGACTGGGCGCCGGGCTCTGCAGCGCCTTCCCTGGGCTGCAGGTTCATCTTATATTAATCAGCAGTGCAACCTGATGGGATCAGCGAGCAGTGGCAGGAGTGTCCCTGCAGGTAGTCAGGGTGACACTGGCAGCCACGAGGCAGCAGTCAGGGTGGCTCTGGCCAGAATCCCATACCGCTGCCAGGCAGAGTGCTGGGTCCCAGCCAGGACATGACTGGGCCCAGGCTTCAGTGAAGAATCGTTTCAGAGTCATCTTGGTGCTTCTTTCCCTGGTTATTAAAACATATAGCTGGGTGGGGCAGCTCCTGCCCATCTGGGAGGCTGAGGCCGGAGGATCACACATTCAAGGCTGGCCTGAGTCACATGATGAGACTCTGTCTCAAAATAAAATTTTCAAAAGGGCTGGGGGTGTAGCTCAGGGGTAGAGCCCTTCCCTAGCATGTGTGAGGCCCTTGGTTCAACTCAACACTCTGAACAGAAACAAAAGCCACACAGGCTTATAGGGGAAATCTGAAAATATCACCTTTTAATTTAATGATTTAATAAGTGTTTTCAGTTTTTTTGTTGTTTTTGCTTTCTTGAGACAGTCTCACTGTGTAGTTCAGGCTGGCCTTGAACTCACTCTGTAGCCCAAATTGGCCTCAAACTTGCACCGATCCTCCTGCCTCAGCCTCCTGAGTGCTGGCATTACAGCCATGCACCAGCACCTCCAGCTGAAAGTGGTCTTTATATAAAAAATTAGTTATATACATTATTGGGGAACACCTCTCCTTATTAAAAAAAAAAGCAAAACCTCCATATGGAAAAAACTTCACTTTCATGCTCTCAGATTCCTTCCCCACCCAAACTAAACTTTACCGTTGTTTGACATGTACAGAACAAAGCCCGGACTGTGTCCTTCCTAACTGTCCTGCACATTTACACACACACACACCTCGGATGGATGGCTGGGT
Source organism: Dinomys branickii (assembly GCA_004027595.1). Taxonomy (NCBI): domain Eukaryota; kingdom Metazoa; phylum Chordata; class Mammalia; order Rodentia; family Dinomyidae; genus Dinomys; species Dinomys branickii. The sequence continues at coordinate 14,607 of PVLD010016098.1, read as the reverse complement.
GGATGCATGGATGGATGAGTAGATAGATGGATGCCGAGTTCTGAGGCCCTTTCTGGTAAACACGGCCCCTGTTCCATCAGCCTCTTTCACTAGCCGCGCATCTTGGGCATCTTTCTTGGCCCTCCTTACAGATCCACCCTGTGCTTTGCCCGGCTGTCTAGGGTTCTACAGCGGGAGAGCACCGGGGTGAATTTGTCCCTTACCTTACTGGGGGAGATTTGGTGGCTTCCAATTACAAGTAAGACTACGGTTGCCCTCCCTGCATGAGCCTCTGTGCACCCTCGCCCACACTGGACAGCCACCTACGTCCGTTTCGTCAACCCGATGCGTGAAAAATATGTCTCACTCTTTAGCATGCAGTTTCCAGATCTGGGGCCTTGAGCATCTTTCTGAATGTTTTCCCTGCTTCCTCTTCTGGGAATCCATTGTCACGCCCTGCTGGTGTTTCCTTTGTCTTCGTCTCTGATTTTACACGTTCTGAGTATTAATCCCTTGTTCTGGATAGGTGAAAGGAGATAGTTCCTAGTTGTTTCTTACATTTTAACTTTGGTTATATTGTTTTCATCACGTTTTAAGGATGTTAAACATGTTAAGTGATCAGTTTAGTTTGGAGGTGGGCTTCTCTGCCTGCATGCATGTATGCATGGAGGTTTGTGTTTGGTTTGGTGCTGGGACTGAACCCAGAGACTCTTATGTACTAAACATACTCTACAACTGAAGGACACCCCCAGCATGATACTGTTCTCAAAAGATAAATTTGTCAACTATTTTTTGGTGACTTGCATTTTAAATTTTACTTAGGAAGGCTGTGTCTACCACCAAGATTTTATTTAGAATATGTTTTATATACAGTGAGGTATATCTAACATTATTTATTTACTTAGTCCTTTTCAGACAGAGTCTCACTGTGTAGCTCAGGGTGACCTTGAGTTTACTATGTTGCCAGACTGGCCTTGAACTCATAGCAATCTTTCTGCCTCAGTCTCCTGAGTGTTGGGATTATAGGCATGCACCAGCACACCTGGCTTTAACTTTATATATTTTCTCTTATATATATGTCCAGTTTTCCCAGAAATATATATCTAAGTAGTCTTTTTCCCACTGTTACAAAATATCATTTTTAAGAGCTGGGCATGGTGGAGCACACCTGTAATCCCAGCACTCAGGAGGCTAAAGCGGGAGGATCGCTGTAAGTTCAAGATCAGCCTGGGCTACAACATGAGTTCAAGGCCAGCATGAGCTTCATAGTGACACCCTGTCTCAAAAAGAGAAAAAAAATTATTTTATTATTAGTATTCATCCCTTTCTAGAAACAGACCCATGTGGGTCTATTGTTTACTCAAATTTTCCACCAATTTTTTCATTCTTATGCAGATATCACATTTTTAATTACTCAAGCTTTATAGTATATTTGAAATATTTGATAGGCCCTCTCTAAATAATTACCCTTAGTTAAAAAACATTATCCTTAGTAATCACACATTTTTGTCTACCAGAAATCTCAGAATCACTTGTAAAGTTCTGTTTTGAAAAAATCCTGATGGCATTTGGTTGCTATTGCATTGTTTTTCATAATCAATTAGTAAGGAATCTGTGTATTTATGATATTACTTCTCCCTATAAACATGGCAAGTTTGTTATTGTTTAGGTCTTATTTTGGGGGCCGTACTAAAGTTTTATACTTTTTTCCATGTGGAGCCTATGAATTATTTTAAGGTATTTTCTGGTTTTATTAATTATATTCTATAATTAATTATTGCTTGGGTCAAGGTAAGCACCTGATTTTTGTACATCAGTCTTATAACTAGTCACCTTGTTAAATCCTCACTAGTTCTAAAACTTTTTCACTAAATTTTCTTAGATATTTTGAGAGTGGTGTCTTATAAGCCACAAGCTGTGGCAATTCTCCTTCTCTGCTTTGAATTCTTACAGCTAAATTCTAATTCTTGTACTGGCATGGATGGAGTTTGATGCAGGATGCTGACTGAGCAGGTGAGTGTAGGTGTCCTCGCCCTGTTCCCTGCTCAAGAGGAAAAGCTGCCCACATTCCATCATCCCAATGGTCCTCCGCATTGGGCTGTGGCAGGTGATCCCTCAATAAGACAGAGAGGTTTCTTACCCTATTTTCCTAAGTGGGGGCTGTATAAAATATTTGGGCGATGCCACAGGAGTTTTTCCCTCTTTAACTTGCTAACATAGGAAAGGAGATGAGTGGATTTTCTGATGCTCAGCCATAGGCTGCGAGCTCCCGGCTCTGCTGCAAGCTTGTTAGTCATTTACTCAGAATCTTCACGTCTGTTTTTGCAGTGAGATAGGCCTATGCAGTGAGATAGGCCTAAGCTTTGTTTTGGTTGTATGTTTGTGATATCCCGGGGCACTTTTGACTCCAAGATAAAGAATAAGTCGGACCTATTTCCTCCTTTTTCTTTGTTCCAAATATACTACAAAGGTGAAACTTACTTTTACCATAAAGCTTCGATGACAGTGGCCTAAAGAACAATCGGATCTTTAGACCCGATTTAAACATAAACCCAACTTGAGTTAGCCTTATACTGACTTTAATATCTTCATCTATGAGTGTTATTTTACTCAAATTATCTCGTTTGGAGTCCACATGTCATTTTTCCTAGAAAATCACACACTTCTCATGTAGGTTTTAATTTGGGGGGTATGACACTGTACTTGGTAGTTCCTATTCCTTCACACTAAAAACATGTCACGTGTGGTTATAGTTTATTTTCCACCAAATATAATTAAATTAAAACTTCTCTCTTGTTCATACTTGCCATCATATTTATATATTTATTTTTAAACCAATCTTTTCAAAAATCCCAATGTTTTTTTTGAGACAACATCTTGCTATGTAGCTCAGGCTGAGCTAGACTCACTACACAGCCTAAGCTGACTTCAAACTCATGGCAATCCTCCTGTCTCAGTCTTCCAAGTGCCAGGATTACAGGCATGTGCGCCACACCTGGCTAAAGATCCCAATTTCAACTGGCACAAGATCCCTATTAAAATCACAGAGATGGCCAGGCGTGGGGGAACATACTTATAATCCCAGCACTATAGGAGGCTGAATGAGGAGAATCACAAATCTGAACCAACCCTGGGAAACTAAGTGATTCAACAAGACCCTCTCCAGTGGACATGATGGTGCATACCTATGATCCCAACACTTGGGAGGCTGAGGCAGGAGGATCACCATAAGTTCAAGGCCAGCCTGGACTACATGGCCTGTCTCAAAACAAACAACCCAAGACCCTATCTCAAAATAAGAAAAAAAAATTAAAAAGGAAACAAAAGTGTAGAAGACCTAGATTCAATCTTCAATAGCACTGAGAAACAAAGAAAGGGAGAGAGAGAGAGAGAGAGAAAGAGACTCTCACAGGCATTGATGATTAGTCTATCTAAAATAGTTTTCCATCCCTCCTACTGTCTATTTTTTCCCAATTATGTATTTTTAAACTACCTGTCAGCAACTCAAATGTGTATGTGTTTGTTTAGTTTACTGACTCTTTACCCTCAACAAAATATAAACCCTTTACAAGCACAAGTATTTTGACTTTTTCCTTGCTAAATTGTCAATTAACTTCTAGAACTTCATGTAGCACATAAAAACCCCCACATATTTGTAGAAGCGATCAAAGTAATTTTTCTTTCCCTGATGGGTTCTTCTGTTTACCTCATCGGTTTTATTTTCCGGGGTTCACCTGGCTTGCTGAACTCGGTGTTTGCCCTTATAGCTTCTTTCCCATGATGTTCTTGAAACTGCTCTTGCCAGTGGCTCCAAGGAGCCTAGACCTTAACCATGCCCCAGAGGCCTGTGTACTGAAGGTTTGGACCCAGTACAAGGTGCTCCTGGGAGGGGGTGGATCCTGGCAGGAGGAAACGAGGTCTTTGGGTTGAGACCCCACCCTTGTCCTCTCTTTTTGCTTCCAGGCCACAATGAGATGAGCAACTTCTCCCCACCAGGTGCCCCAACCAATCATGATGCTCATCTAGCTCCACATAATCACATCGTCTCTTCTCCTGAGAGACTTTACTCCCAGAATTCTCAGCTCCCAGAATCCCACACTCCTGCTGATTTCCTGCCTACTTCTCTGGCTGCTCTTTTTCAGGCTCCCTCACTGACTTCCACGTCTCCTGGTCTCTAATTCCCAGAGCACCTCTCCTCCTCGGCTCTTCATCTTCTTCTCTTTACCATTTGCCCTTCATCCCTTGGTGTTCTGATTCCATTTCTTGACTTTAAATATCAGCTCTCTGCTTGATTTTTGTCTTTATCCTTGATCTCTGTCCAGAGCTTCAGACACGTATCCATTCAACATTTGCCCTTGGAGGTTTGACAGAGATTTCCTTGTACTGGGAGTACATAGAACTCCCAAGATTTTACCCCAAATCTTGGTCACTGCTAAATATCCCACCTTGTATGAATGACAACTTTCCCTTTCCAGCTGGGCCAGATCCTCCAGGTTTGGCCTTGACCGCCCCCCACCTCCACATCAGCAAAAATCGTGTCAGTTCCCCTTTCAAAAGAAATCGAGGGCCCTGGAGCCTCCATTACTCTCACCTTGCTCCAGCTCACCATCGCCGTCCATGTTGTGACCTGCTCTCCCCTCTGTGGCCCTTGACCCAGCCAATGCCGTGGTCCTGTTAGCTGGCTCACCGGCAACCTCCTTCATACCTCTGCTGAGCTGTCCCCTCCTCAGTGGGGTCACCACCTACCCCCCCTCGGGATCCCTCTCTGCAGCACTGACCACGCTTTAACCTAGTCCAACGTGCAGACAACAACCTGGGTGACTCTCCTTGAAGGAGGAGCAATTGCCTCTATTTTGGCTGAGCCTGACCCTGTTTCCATGTACTGATATGTACAGAGCTGGCTGGGACTTTTTCTTATCCCTTCAGTTGGCTTTGAGCAATGCAAATTGGTCCAGCCAAGGTGTGGATGGCAGTCATTGAAGACGGTAGGCAGTGTTTCCCCTTTCCCCAAGCCCTGTTGTTCCCATGGGCCGAAGAGCCAATGCTCCATGCTGTCACTGTCGGCGGCGATCAAGCCTCAGGATAGAGGCTCTTAATTTCTGGGGCTTGAAAGATTACACATCAGAGCTGAAGCACCACCCCAAAACGTTAGATACTATCTCAATTACATCATGCAGATTTCCCTTTCTGCAGATCCTTCTCTCTGCATATTGCAGAGGGGATGTCAGGCCTCCTACCTGGCCCAGCTCACAGCACTCAGCTACTTCTGCCATTCTCACAGTCATCCTCAAGCCACTCCTTTCTTCACGAATTAATAAAACCTGGGTTTGGCCATGGGTCGAGGCCTTTGTTCCCAACAGGACAGGAAAGGGCTCTCTTTATTTGACGCTCACTTGTTTATCTTACCAAATTTAACATTTTATCAACATACGATGTATGTGTTGATGGGGCATGGTGGGGTCATTCAGTACATCTATACTAGGTGTCATGATCGCATCAGGGTGTTTAGCTTTTCAGTCTCCTAAAACATGCCTCATTTCTTTGTGTTGGGAGCCCCTGACCTAGTTCTTTATAACACAAACCACAAACCACCATGAACTGTGGTCACTCCTCAGCGTCGGAGAAGATCTGAACTCAGGCCCTGTGGAGCTGTAGTCAGCACCTGTCCTCCAGCCTTGCTCTACACCCTCCTTCCTAATCTCTAGCGACTGCCGCCTCCCTCTTCTTATCTATTTACTTCCTGTTTTCTCCATGTGACTATAAGCACCACCAGGACAAACATTTCTATCTTTTTTGAATTTCTGTGTTCCGAGGACAAGAAAACATGGTAGGTTGTCCATTAAATATTTGCTGAATAATTAACCTCATAGATTCCACAAAGTTGGTCAGGAGACGTCGCCAATATGGATGTGGCGAAGCAGTTCCCTGCCAGCATGGATGCCAAGCCGCATGCTACAGATGGCAGAGTGACCAGTCCAGCAGACTGAGCTCTGACGGCCCTCTCCTGCACCACGTCATCAGTAAAGCCAGCTGCTGTCACCCACCAAGGCAGGGCCTTCTGTGCGCACCTTGGTGCCCGTGAGCCGCGCAGAAAGGCCACTCTGGCCCATGCTTGGGGCAGAAGAGAGCTCGGGGCAGAACCCAGGACCCAGTGGTTCAAAGGCGTGAAGAAGAGGATCCTTTGTGAGGGAGAGCGAAAGTAGGAGGTGGGAGAAAACTCAGCGGGAAGTGCGACACAGAACTAGGAGGGCTGTGGAAGGAAGGTGGGGCACTGGACTGACCACATAGGGCAGGGGCTCCGGAGCGTGTCACCCTCTCTCTCTCTCTCTCTCTCTCTTTGTTTTTTGTTTTTTTGAGACAGGGTCTCACTATGTAGCCCAGGCTAGCCTTGAACTTGAAGGAATCCTCCTGACTCAGCCCCCTATGTGCTGAGGTTACAGGACTGTACTACCACACCCAGCTAAAAGTGAGTCTCCTTGATGACTCCTGTTTCTCTGTGAAGTGGCAGGTGTGAGCACCTGGGGCTGATCTGGTGTCACTAGGCCAGGCAGATGTTGCTGTGAGAGGTGTTTCAGAGAGGGCGCTGTTAGGTACAGCAGCGTGCTTGCTAACATGGAGGGCCTCACCTAATCAGGAGGAGGCCTGAGCAGCTGAAATTGATTCCCGGAAAAGGAATTTGTCTTACGACTTTGACATAGAATCCTGCCTGAGTCCCCAGTCTGCAGGCCTGTCACATGAATTCCCAGGGCAAAACCCCAACATCAGCTCTTACCAGAACCACAGCCTGCCCTATAAATGTCTTTTTCTTAAATCAGATTTTATTGGTACATTTTAGATATACATAGTGATCACATTCATCATAGGGAATTTGTACCTCTGCATGGTATATCTTTTTTTTTGTAGCAGGAATCAAACTCAGGACCTCGAGCTTGCCAGGCAGGCACTGTGCTACTGAGCTATATCCCTTCCCTATACACGATATGTCTCGATTCTTTTACTTTTTCCCCATTCCCCTCCACCCCCTTCAGCCCCTCTTCTCTTTGCCATTTATAAATGCTTTGTTTCTATTTTTTTCTCAGTTTTCTTTCTTTTTTTTTACTTTTCCCTTCTTTCTAATAGCAGCCACATCTGATAGCTATCAAGTGCTGGGCCCCAGGGGCCATCATTGTAGAATCGTGCTGTACAGTACTTTGTGTGGCTGGCAGGGCAATCAGTGCGTCTATACCAGCATCAGACAGACACGCGAGTCACACACAGCTCTGTCACATGAAGACAGCTGTGGTGGGAACTGTTCAGCTCTGTTATGATCTCAGGGGACCGTGCTTCTGTGTGCAGGGCACGACATCCCTGGAGGAGCTCCAGTTGGTGTCAATCTGGTGCTGCTGAAGTCCTTCCCCTGCCCGCACTCTTTCGGCTCTGCATGCCAAGGGTGACTTCCCTGAGCCACCAGCCACTCTCTGCCCCATGGGTGACATGGATGCCTTCAGGAGCACCCCTCCACCAGCCTGGGCAGGGGCTGACATCTACATGCGCAGCCCCTGCAGCCCCCGGCTGGGATGTCAGTTGCACACTCTGCTGTCTCACGGAGCGTACGACAGTGGATAGTCATTGTGGCAGCAGTTCCACAGTTGGCTGTCTTTACTGTCCCTCTCCTGGGCCCTGGGGTCACATTCCAAGGACACTACTAGAACCCTTGTCTCAGGGGTTGCATCTAAGCAGGTCTCCAAATGAAGACAAGTGTTTCATATATGCCAGGCCACGTGTAAAAATGCTGGCCAAAGCTGGCTGTGGTGGTGCACGCCTGTAATCTCAGCACTCGGGAGGCTGAGGCAGGAGGATCCTTTTGAGTTCAAGACCAGCCTGGGCTATGAAGTGAGCTCAAGGCCAGCCTGAACTGCATAGCTAGACTGTGTCTCAAAAACACAAAAAAGGAAAAAAGATGGCCAATATTTATCAAGCACATACTATTTGCTTTCTAAGTGCATTGTTCCGGACACTACTGTCACCTCCAGTGTGCAGCTGAGGCATGTGGGCTAATGAATGGGTCACAAAGGATCCCAACCTGGACTCTAACACAAGTGCCCATGGTTTCAAACCCTGTGTCCTATGAGACAGCATATCAAGTTACTTCAAATATCTTCCCTAGTACATATTTAATAGGCGTTGGAGAGCGTTTTGCAGATAGATGAGCTAATAGATCTCTTTGTAATCTATCAGCAATAATACTGTTGCACAGCTTGGGTTGTCTGCATTCACCTCACTGAGCTCCAAGTCATGTAAGGAGTTTTCCCTTTTCCTACCATATCAAGGAGTTCAGATTTCTTTCCTCCTGGCTCTTCTAAAATACACATCTGTTTTTGCAGCAACCACTGTTCCTGCTGCTTTTGTTAAGCCTAGCCTCCCAGCTTAAAATTTATTGCATGATAAACAAAGATCACCATTTATGTCCCAAGAACCAGTGGAATGGATCCTGGCGGTTTTGATGTGGCAAGGGGCGTGCTCATCTCTTGAGTTGGACGACAAGATGTCAGGGGTTCTGGATGACCCGTATGTGAACTGAAACACTCTTTTAACTGCGAGCCTTTTCCAGTTTTTCCTTTGTTACAAGGCAAAATAATATGTTCTCCTCCTATTTCCACTGTGGGCCTTCAGGAGTAAAACAAATGTTTTGTGGTTCCTAGAAAATGTTATAAAATTGTTTCCCAAGTTAGGTCACCACAGTTGCAACATTTTTGTTTTGATAAAAGACTGGCCAAAAGCAACAGAGCAGATGGCCATTATTTGAGGGGGAAAAACATCTTGAGATTAGCCAGGGATTGCTGTCTCCCTTTCCACTAAAGCAGACACAAATTCTTCCAGCTGGGCCTGAACTATTTTTGAGATAAATCTCTCTCGCTCTCTCTCTCTCTCTCTCTCTCTCTCTCTCTCTCTCTCTCTCTAAATAGAGATATACTTAGTTTGTTGGCTGACTTCCCCAGGTTTTGAAATTGCCCCACAAAATTTTGGAAGCATTTTAGCTTTATAAGGCAAGACATCATAAATTAATTTTCAGAAACTTCTTGAGCCAACTCTCAATAAAAACAAACTGCATTCTCAGGCTATTGACTAATTTTAGTCTCATTTTAAAAAACTGGGCATTTAAATTTAGGGCAGCATTTAAAATAATATACCTGGGAGGGCTGCTTCTCTTCTCAGAGCTTGCAGACACTGGGCAAAGGACTGTAAAAGTCCCTTCCAGCTGTCTCAGCCAGCAGGAAGCTGGTTCAGGTTCATGGGTAACACGGTGTCAGTAAGTATTTAACAACTGCTCAATGGACCTGCAGTGTTCGTCATTTCCAAGGGTGTAAAGACCTTCACTGTGATCCAGCACGGTGGTGCATGCCTATAATCCTCCACTTGGGAGGCTGAGGCAGGAGGATTGCCAAGGGCTTAAGGACAGTTTGGGCTGTATAGTGAGGCTGTCTCACAGTGGTTGATTTCAAGTGACTGATGAGGTACCAACTAGCTGGCAAAAACCCTGAAATCTTAAAAATGGGCTCCTATGAGCTCCTAGAGGCGGCTCGAGGACAATACTGCAGAAGACTCAGCCAGATGGTGCCACAGTATAGGCTGGGGCCACTGTGTTGTTGTTCTGTGATACCTGCAACTACTTCAGAGGTGATGAGGACAGGATGTTGCAAACCCTGATAGAGCAGCACTTTTAGATCCAGTGTTCCTTAGCAACTGTCTTAGTCCGTGTTCTGTAGCTCTAACAGAGTATCTGAGGCTGGGGAATGTATAAAGACAAGAGCTATATTTTGACTTACAGGAGCTCTTTTGGTTTGGTTTTTGTTGTTGTTTGTCTTTTGGGTTCTAGGGATTACACCAGGGCCTTGTGACTGCTAAGCACGTTCTCAGCTACTGAGCTGTAATCCCAGCCTCCAGCTTGAAGTTCTTTTATTGCTCTGTATTATTACTCTGAGGCAGGATCTTGCACCCAAAACCTCAGGTTACCCTGGGAAAGTAATGTACCCTGGGAGACTTCAGTTCAAAACGCCCCTCTCATTGTCCTTGGCAAGCCATGCTGTTATGGGGGGGCAGTGCCCAGGCATCTGAGAGACAGGGGCCTCATAGGTCTGTGGCTGGGTTTCAGACTGCTGTGTTCAGCAGACACCGACCGCAGAAGAAAATAAGCAGCCAGAGTTGGCCTGGGCGCTGCCCCTCAGAATGGTTTTGCTTCAGGGTTACAACTGAAAAGCCGCAGGCTTTGAGGCTGCCTGGGAAGCATCTTCATTCTCTATCACTTAAGGGCATCTCTCATTGTTTTTCACCTCCTTAAAATAGAAAGCTCTTTCCCCAGGAATTAATTTTTCCTTTTCACGTGTCATGTAACTACGGTTATTCTGCCCACTGGCATGCTGTTTTCTTTCTTAATGAGCATGTTTTTGTTCTGTCTCTATATATTTCTTCCAGTGATGAAAGACAGCCGGCCTAAACTCACCCTCATGGTGGACAGCAAAGGAGACTTCAGTTTGGGGCTAGTACTAAATTTGCCTCTGCCCTCTGAAACAGCCCACTCAGCAAATGTGGAATGAGTAGGCCAGGCCTCCAGGAGGCCGCTCAGAGTCTTCTCAGAGCTTTAACTTTGGTTACACAGCATCTAGCTTCTCACTCAAAAGTTGCAAGATGAAAGCCAGATGTGGTGGCACACGCTTGTAATCCCAATACTCTGGGAGGCTGAGGCAGGAGGATCACAAGTTCTAGACACACCTGGGGAATTAAGTGACACCCTGTGTCTTGGTTACTTTACTCTTGTTGCTGAGACAAAATACCCAACACCCAAAATGAAGACAAGAAAGGTTTATTTAGCTTACAGTTTGTGGAGGTTTCAGTCCATACTTCGCTGATTCTGAGGCAGAGTGGCACATGGTAGAGGGCAAACTGTTCAGGGCAGCAGAGCACAGAAAAACAACCAGCAAAAGGGGGGAATGGCTGCAAGCAAGCAGCCTCTTTTCTTCCCTTACATTGTAAACGGGCTACCCCCACCCAGGGGGTGTGTTGCTCTCACACAGTCTCCATGGCCACCTCTTCCATAGGCTCAGGATGTGTACAGAATAAGCACCCTGGCTTCCTGCTGAATCACTCAGCTAAACCGCTAGACTCGCCAAGTTGACACAATGTATCGACCATAACACCCTGTCTCAAAATAAAAAAAAAAAAAGGCTGGGGGTGTATCTCAGTGTGAAGGCCCTGGGTTCATTCTCTAATACTGGGGGGTAAAAATTGCAAGAGGAGCCTCCCAACATTCATACTTTTATCTTGCATTAGTTTCTACCAAAGATTTTTGCACCTTTCATTTCATTTTTTAGACTCTTATTTTGTACTAGAAGCTTTATAGTTGGTGAGATGCTGTCTTCCTAGGGCCTTTTGGGTCTAACCGTAAGTAAATGGTAAGCCAAAGAGGACTTGACGAGGGGACAGGTTCTCATGGTGCCAAAGCAGGGAAACAGCAAAGGCAGATGGTGCCATCACCTCCCTGTCCTGCAAGGGTGGGGGGGACTCAAAGGAGCCCTTAGGGAGTGGAGTCTCTGACACCTCCTTCCTGTGACTCCCACTTACCAAACTACAGAAAGCTGGAGGACCAGGGAAAGGAGGGAGGTGATGCCTGCCAGTCAACTAAGGCCAGTCCTAGGTATGTGTGCAGGGTGGGGAGAGGGGATCTCCTGGCCAGAAGGATGTTGCGGCCTATGAGCACTCACAGGCACAGAACTACAGACCTCCCTAGACACTGATTTGCATATATAAATGTATATGTGGGGTCAGTGGGAGGGGCAGAGGAGTAAGGAAGGGGGTGTATGTTGGGTGGGAAGAAAGCCAAATGACATTGACATCTACTACAGCCCCTATCCGAGTGCACTAACAAGATAGTTGTAATAGATGGTTTGCTGTTGGAATAGATAGTCATTTGCATTTTTGGGAAGTCCTGCCAAACCATGGAAATTTTCTTTCTTTCTTTGTTTTGTTTTGTTTTGGTTTGGTTTTTGAGACAGGGTCTCCCTATGTAGTTCAGGCTGTCCCTCAACTCATTATGTAGCCCAGGCTGGTCTCAAACTTTAGGAGATCCTCTTGCCTCAGCTTCCCCAGTGCTGGGATTACAGATGCACCACCACATCCAGCCACCATAGTAACTTTCTGCAAACCAGCTATTGCTAGCTCTTTCATCAGAGTGCCTTTCCTGGAGTTGAGGTCTTAGAGCTCATGGCAATGGTTCAGGTGTACAGACTTCTTATCCTTGCTGTACTTGTACACTGTGCGCAGAATTTGAAAATGGATGATAACATGGCTTGGGGTTACATCCCTCCCAATTCCAGGTCAGAGCTGGGAAGCTGGCAAACTTTGGAAAATGGAACGCATTCTCCACACGATGAGGTGTGATCATAACGTATGGTGAACGCTGCTGCCCAGTGCCACAGAAAGGCAGGGACCCTCAATGTTGAACACTGGGGATTGTGTGACAAATTTCAACTTGTTCAGTTTGGTTAGTCAGTTGTGACCTGCAGCTGAGAGAAGGCATGTTGTAGAGTGTGCTGTGAATCATGGATCATAGACTGCACATTTCACTGGTGTAGCTCAACTGTGCTGCTACAGATTTAAACATTTTAGGCAACTTCGTCCCAGGAGTTCGGACTGTGTCTGTGACATAATCCTGGGAGCCAGACTCAGAGTCTCCATGGAAACCTTCCATGGAGACTCTCTTGGGACGAGAAGAACAGTCAACCAGGGCCTAGCACCATCGTGCCACGTGACCTGGATGGAACTGTGCAGCCAAGTTTGTATCCTGGAATGCTACGGGGACTCTGAATAGGATGAGTGGACTCTTTATTATTTAAGAAATGATGTGCAGAGAAAACAGCCTAAGAAATGGCAATCAGCTTCAGCTTCAATCATGACACCACTCTGAGTCACACATTATATCTGATGCAGCGATTTCTGTCGGAAACATGCTGGTGTGTCCTTATCTACCTTAGCCACTAGACTGATACTGTGTGATACTTTGGGCTCCTCTCCAAAGTCAAAGTGACCATAAAGAGCATTGTGAATTGATGCAGGACATAGAGTCAACCATGTCAGTGCAAATCAAGACCCTTAGGAAAGAGGACTCCAGAGCTGCTGCAGAAAGTATTGAGGATGATGGGATAAGGGTGACCACAGCAAGGGGGATAGCATGGGCGGGATTCATGGCAATGTGTCTATTACTGTAATATATTTTTAAAAATTTAGATGTTCACCATACTTTTTGTCTCTAACTTGTCATACAGTCAGTTCTCATTGGTGTTACAGGGAAGTAGATCTGGACTGTAAAACAATGCGTGTTCCAATTGTCTGCTTAAATCTATGAATGTACATTTCTGAAATGCGTTTGTCATATGTGTGCCCAGTGCCTTGGGTCCTGCTAGTTGGTATAGTGCAACACTGGGAATACGTCTTTTTAGGGGAAGGTGGACAGTTGGCCAACTGTGAATTGATCCATTTGGGAGTCCATTCCCAGAAGAAAAGGGGCTATGGTTCAGATAAAACCTGAACCTATTGAGGTTTTTGGTTTTTGGAGACAGGGTCTCACTATGTAGTCCAGGCTGGCCTTAAACTCACTTTGTAGTATAGGGTGGCTCAAACTCAAGGTGATCCTCCTGCTCCAGCCTCCCAAGTGCTGGGATTATAGGAGTGTGCCACCATACCTGCCAAGAGCTTTTTAACTATATCCTCAAGAGAATTATAGAGCAGAAATTTGAACACCACAGCTGGATTTGTGTCCACAGAAATTATAATTGTGAAGGAGACTTCTCCACCTTGATCTTGAGGATGGTGTCCACTGGGGGAGTGACTCATTTCTGCTTCCTGGAGGTCACTGGTATGGCCACTTTTCTTGCACAGCCAGTGTGACGGGTATGGCTATTCCTCATGCATAACTGGAGTGACAATGAGTTAGTGTGACCATGTATCCGTGACATTCCCAGGCTGTGGCCCATTGTCCCGTGTGCAAGGAAAGCAAGTCCGGATGTGTCTCAAAATCCTGCTGCCATTAACATTAGCATAGTGTGTGTGAAACTCCTGCCACAGTCATCAGCAAAGTCCTGGTTGCTGACTCATGAACATCTGGTGAACCACAGTTTTGTGTTTTCTTGCTGTTGTTAAGAAATATCTGTTATCAAAAGAGTTTTTCTGGGAGTATTGGTATGGTGTGAGTGTCACGTTTTCTTTTGTTCTAATTTCAAGCTTACGGAAAAGTGGCAGGAAGAGTCCAAGGAACTCCTCTATACCCTCTACCCAAATCCGCCAATTATTTATATTTTGTTCCATTTGCTTTATGGTGCTAATGTATTTATTTATATGTGTGTCAATACGACCACGCATACATGTAACTTATTTTGTGAACCACTGAGAATGAGTTGAACATTGTGCCTCTTTGTTTAATTATAAAGAGAATAAAAAAATAATAAAATTACAACAACATAGACAAAAACATAACAAAGCAAAAACAATAAAAATGATACAGGGTTTCAAAACAAAACGATAGGAATTAACAGTAGTTGTTATATTCCATGTTGTTATCTTCAGCAAAGTTGCTCAGGTTACCAGATGTAAGAATGC
>PVLD010016097.1:0-46193 GCA_004027595.1 Dinomys branickii | reverse complement strand
GTGAGTTTGGTTGGCCCCTTTGTCAAATATTAGGTGGCTGAGTGTGTTTTTCGTTGTGGTTGCATCTTCCAGTCTGTTCCATTGATCCTCAGGTCTGTTTTTTAGCCAGTACCAGGTTGATTTTATTACAGTAGCTTTGTAGTATAATTTCAGGTCAGGGATTGTGATTCCACCTGACTTGTCCTTGTTGCCCAGGATTACTTTTGCTATTCTGGGTCTCTTCTGGTTCCAGATGAATTTAAGGCATATTTCCTCTAGATCTGTGAGGCATGCTAATGGTAGTTTAATGGGAATTGCATTGAATCTGTACAACAGTTTTGGTAGTATGGCCATTTTCACAATGTTGGTTCTTCCTAACCATGAGCAGGGTATGTTTTTCCATTTATTGAAATACTCTTTGATCTCTTTTTTCAGAGTACTGTAGTTTTCACTGAATAAATCTTTCACATTCTTTGTTAGATTGATTCCTAAGTATTTCAATTTCTTGGATGCTATTGTAAAAGGTATGGTTTCCTCAATTTCTCTCTCAGTCTGTTTGTTGTTCGTGTACAGGAATGCTATTGATTTTTGGGTGTTGACTTTTACGCTGCTGAATTTGTCAATTAATTCCAGGAGTTTTCTTGTGGAGTTTTTGGGGTCCTCCATGTATAGTATCATGTCATCTGCAAATAGTGATAGTTTAACTTCTTCCATTCCTATCCTTATTCCTTTTATTTCTCTCTCTTGTCTAATTGCTCTGACTAATGCTTCCAGAACTGTGTCGAATAGGAGTGGTGACAATGGACATCCTTGTCTTGTTCCTGACTTTAAAGTGAAAGTTTTCAGTTTTTGTCCATTTAGTATGTTGGCTGTTGGTTTGTCATAGATGGCTTTGATCAGATTGAGGTAGAGGCCATCTATTCCTATTTTTTCTAAGGTTTTTAACATGAATGCATGTTGGACTTTATTGAAAGCATTTTCTGCATCTATTGAGATGATCATGTGGTTTTTGTCTTTGGCTGTGTTGATATGATGTATTACATTAATTGATTTGCGAATATTGAACCATCCCTGCATTCCTGGAATAAATCCTACCTGGTCGTGGTGTATAATTTTCCTTATGATTCGCTGCATTCTATTTGCAAGTATTTTGTTGAGTACCTTTGCATCTATGTTCATTAGAGAGATTGGCCTATAGTTCTCTTTCTTGGTTGGGTCCTTCTCTGGTTTTAGTATCAGTATGATACTTGCCTCCTGAAACATGTTAGGGAGAGTTGCGTCCTTTTCAATTTCATTGAAGAGTTTGAGGAGTGGTGGTATTAGATCTTCTCTGAATGTTTTGTAGAATTCTGCTGTGAATCCATCAGGGCCTGGGCTTTCCTTATTTGGTAAGTTTTTTATGACATATTCAATCTCGTTAATTGATATTGGGTTGTTCAGGATTTTTGAGTCTTCCTGACTCAATTTTGGTAATTTGTACCTTTCCAGGAATCTGTCCATTTCTTCTGAATTTTCTATCCTATGGGAGTAAAGATTTTCAAAGTAGGTATTAATGATCTCTTGGATTTCTGTGGGATCTGTGGTGATTTCATCCTCTTCATTCCTTATTGCATGAATTTGAGTTCTTTCCCTTCTTTTTTTGATAAGGTTGGCTAGGGGTTTATCAATTTTATTTATTCTTTTGAAGATCCAACTCTTTGATTCACTTATTTTTTGTAGTTTTCTTCATCTCAGTTACATTAATTTCTGCCCTGAGTTTTATAATCTCCTCCCTTCTTTGGGCTTTTGGTTTGGATTGTTGCTCTTTTTGTAAGAGTTTGAGGTGTAGCATTAGGCTATTTATTTGCTGTCTTTCTATTTTCTTTATATATGAGTTCATTGCTATAAATTTCCCTCTGAGGACTGCTTTCATTGCATCCCACAGATTCCGATAGGTTGTACTTGCATTTTCATTTATTTGTAGGTATTTTTTAATTTCTTCTTTAACTTCTTGTGTGACCCATTGGTTATTCAGTAGGTTGTTGTCTAATTTCCAAGTGTTTATGCTGTTTTTGGAGTTCCCTTTGTCATTAATTTCCAATTTCATTGCACTGTGGTCAGATAATGTGCATGGGATAACTTCAATTCTTTTGCATTTAGGTAGATATGCTCTATGGGCTAGAATGTGGTCAATTTTAGAGAAAGACCCATGTACAGCTGAGAAAAATGTGTATTCTGATGCTGTGGGGTGGAACACTCTGTATACATCTACTAAGTCCATCTGTTCACACTTTTGGTTCAGGTCTGTTATTTCTTTGCTGAGTTTCTGTCCAGTTGACCTGTCTCTTTGCGTCAGAGGGGTGTTTAGGTCCCCCATTAAAATAGTGTTATTAGTTAGTTCATTTTTCACGTCTGTTAAGACTTGAGTTGTAAAGTTTTGTGCTCCATTGTTTGGTGCATAAATGTTTAGGATTGTTATCTCTTCCTCTTGCAGCTTTCCCCTAACTAGTATGTAATGGCCTTCTTTATCTCTTTTGATTGTTTTTGGCTTGAAGTTTACCTTTTCTGCAAACATAATAGCTACCCCTGCTTTTTTCTGGGGACCTGTTGCATGGAGAACTGTTTTCCATCCTTTAACTTTTAGCCTGTGGATTTCCTTTTGAGTAAAATGTGTTTCCTGTATACAGCATATCGTTGGATTGTGTTCCTTAATCCATTCTGCCAATCTTTTCCTTTTGACTGGTGAATTGAGGCCATTTACATTAATGGTTATAATGGTTATATGTTGGCTTATTCTAGTCATGTTATTTACTTGTTGTTTTCCTACTTTTGCTCTCTGTTTACTTACTTGTTCTATTTGAGGGTTTCTTTCTATTGTTGTTCTTGAGATTGTGGTCATTTTTTTCTTTGTCTAGAATATCTTTTAGTGCTTCTTGCAATGCTGGTTTGGCATTCATGAAGTTCTTCAGTTGTTCTTTGTCATGGAAATATTTTATTTCTCCATTGAATTTGAAGGATAGTTTTGCAGGATATATCAGTCTGGGTTGGAAGTTGTTTTGTCTCAGAATCTGTAATACCTCACTCCAAGCTCTTCTTAATGTTTTGATTTCCGTTGAGAAGTCTGCTGTGATTCTGATGGGATTTCCTTTATAGGTGATCTGTTTCTTTTGTCTAGCAGCTTTTAATATTGTGTTCTTTTGCTGGATGTCTGTGATCTTGACTATTATATGTCTGTGTGTGGTTTTGTTTGGGTTATGGCTCGTTGGGGTTCTATATGCCTCGATTAACTGTACTTCAGTATGTTTTACCTTGTTTGGGAAATTTTCTGCTATTATTTCAGTAAATATTCTTTTTATATCATTTGTGTTGTCTCCTACTGTTTCACTGACTCCTACTACTTGAATATTATTTCCTTTTGCCTCATCTTGCAGCTGTTGGATTGATTTTTCTTGGGTCTTTGATGATTTTATGAGATCCTTCCTTTCACGCTCATAAGCTGCCATGCTGTCTTCAAGGTCTGAAATTCTATCTTCAGTTTCATTTAAGTGGTTTTGCAAGCTTCAATGGAAGTTTTCAATTCCTGGCAATCTCTTTGGACCTGTTTCATTCATGGTAATTCATTCCTAAATTGCTCTTGTAACATTTCCATTTGTTTCCTATTTTCTTCTAATCTTTTATCTATTTCTTCTCTATGTGTATGGAACATTTCTTCCATTATAGTTTTCAGTTCATTTTTTTGTCTGAGAGATTATTGCAGGTATGTGGCTTATTTCTGCTTTAAGCTCTTCTATGGCCTGATGGAGTTGTTTCTTTATTTCCGATGCAATCGTTTCAGAACTTGCAGGTGTGTGGCTTCCTGGTTCCCCTGTATCCTTGCATCCAGGACTTTTTCTGGGTGGGGTTGAGTTCTGAGACTGTGTTTTGTTCTTGTGTCTTCCCATGTTTGGTTATCAGATTCAAAATATTGAGCAATAAATTACCCAGGCAGCTCACCAGGCAAAGGTCTGTTGCAAAGGCTGATTCAGTGACTCCTTCTCTTCAGGAGAATGTCCCTTAAGCTTTCTGCTGAGAGTTCTGCTCAATAGGCTGCTCATATGCTACTTTGTGGACCAATCTACTCCCTACCCAGAGACCTGGCTGGGGTGCATAAACAGCTCGCCGCCCTGGGGACCATGCACCCGGGGACCATGTAGGCAGGGGGCCACTCAGGTGTTCCTCCCTTGGGTGGAGCTCCTCCCCCACTCAAAAATCCGGTCGGGGCACCCAGCCAGCTCTCCCATCCTGGGGTCTGTGCAGGCAGTAGTGCTGCTTGGATGTCCCTCACTGGGCAGAGCTTCTCCCCAACTCAAAAATCCGGTCAGGGCACCCAATCAACTCACCTGTCCCTCGGATCGTGCAGACAGGAATGCCACTCAGGTGCATCTCCCTGGGTCGAGCTTCTTCCCGACTCAGAAATCTGGCTGCAGTGCACACTCAGCTCACCCGTTCCGGAATCCGTGCCGGCAGGAGATCCCCAAAGTGCTAATATTTCGTGCCTCGCCCACAATGCGCCACTCCCTCGTGCTTCTCCACCTCCTCAGCGTTCTTGAAGGAGCCGCCAACTGCAGCCGCCGCAGTGCCCGCTCTCCGGCCGAGGATGGCGCTGGCTGCATGGGCGGGGATCTGAGCAGGACCCCGGTCCGCAGCCCGGATTACAGCAGACTGCCCTAGGAGCGCGGTCTCCGAGTCTGCCCTGCTCTGCAGCCACCAAAAGGCCAATTTCTGGCCACAGCCGCCTGCGAGCCACTCGGGGTGGGGAGATGGGAGGGTCTGTCCCGCCGTGAGTGCCCTCAGGGGTACACAGACTCGGCCAAGCCGCTGCCCGCATGCCACACCGAGCACCTCGGGCGCCCAGTTCTCAGGGCCCGCCCACTCCTCGCCACGGCAAATTGAGCCGACCTGTTAATGCTCAGGCAGCACAGAGGAACACGTTCAGTTGGAATTTCACAGCCGCGGACCCAGCACCCACGCGCGAGAGATCTGTCTCTGGGAGGATTTCCCTCTGCCGCTCACCTGGTTGCCGTCTTCCCGAAGTCCCAGCTTCACTTTTCAAGACTATTTCATCTTAATTATTATAGACCAAAGTTTAGTGAACCTGAGTGGTGAGAGTCAGCACATAATCCCACGTGCACAGCATATTCTATACTAGTAATGCTCTACTTAGAAATGTATTGTCTTTCTCGGTACTCTTTTCCTTTCTACTTGATCCAGCAAGAAAGTTTGCAGCCTAAGAGTTTTCTTTTGCAACTCCTAGGATCTTGAGCTCCCCATGGTATGCCGAGCTGCAGAGAAAGCAAATAGAAATCAAGATGATAAGAACAAACCCCAAGGTAGAAAACTCTGCTCTTCGGATCCCTGCAACATCTCCCAGATGCCCACTCTGCATATTTCTTTAGTGAAGTCCCTCGGTGGACCCTGGTACAACCAGCTCTGCTATAAAATGACCCCATTTTTCCTGTGGGTCCCCGAGAAGAGATCCTAAAATGACCCAAGAGATAGGATAATGTTCCCATTTAAAGGAATGAGGTTTTTCTCTGCTTATTTCAATTTCATCTCCTTTGTAAAAGTGTCTCTGACTACCTAATGCTGAGGACACTGCTTCAATTCTCTAAGTTTCTGAAACCCTTAGGATAGATTATATATTCTGATGGTTCAGTTATATCGCTAAGTAACCATTTTATGGCTGCTGCCTGTCTAAAACCTTATCTCCTTACTAAAAATCATCTTCACACACACAGGGAATATGGCTCCCGGGTCTTAGGGCTACAAGGTCACCTGAAATGTTAGATGCAGACAGGCAAGGATTGCATTTAATGAGAGAATGGATCTAATTAGTGTCCTCAAGCCATCAAATCTTTATTTAAAGGAAATGGAGCCATTTTCAATGTCCACCGAGGACTACACAAAAACAGTTTTGGGTAAATCCAAGCAAGAGAGGTTCCCTCAGTCAGATCAAGAACATATGCAAAAGTCTCCTGCAGCTGTGGCTAGTACAAATAGGAAGACATTGTTCCACAGGGTGCAGGTAACTAAGGGGACATTAATGCAACGTCTCCTGGATAGGTGGGAGGCTGCTTCCTGACTCTGTTTGAAACAGACCTACTTAAATCCAGAGTAGTGGTGCAAAGTAGGCAATGAAATGCTTATAAAATAAATCTAGTGCAAGAAAAAATTTTATAAAACAGTACTATTGAAGTCACAAAATAAAATTGGCATACAATGAGTGTATCTATGCAGTACCTTCAGTAAGTTTGGACAAACTTACATATGATTCAACATTCTGATTAAGATCTAGAACATTTCAACACGCCAAAAGGTTCTGCTGTTCTTTTGCAGCCAGTACCAACCCCCTCTACTCCAAGTAACAATTGATGAGCTTTCTGTCATTATCCGTTAGTCTTCTTTCTCTACAATTTAATATGAATTGAATCATATAGTGTATGGCATTTCTTCGGGGAGTAATTCTGAAATTTTTTCATTCACTCTAATATATCTTAGATTTACCCATTTTGTGTGTAGCTTGTTCATTTTGGTACCTTAATGGTACGTGTACTGTTTTTTTTTTGTTTGTTTATTCAAAAATGAGAAACATTTGAGTGATTTAGATTTTGTCCTTTTTGTTCATTTCTCTACAGGAAATACCTAGGGATGCAGTTGTTGGGTGTTTGATAAGTGTTTTATGAAAACCTAAACTGTTCTCTAAAATCACTAGACCATTTTAGATCCCCATCATTAAGGTTAGGTCCGCCTAGGTGACAATTCCAACATCTGGAATAGTCAGCCTTTTTAATTTTAGCCATTCTAGTGGATATGTAGCAGTACTGGTGTCTTATTGAATTCCCCCCCCCCTTTTTTTTGCACCAGGAATCAAATTCATGACCTCACACTTGCCAGGCAAACGCTTATGCCACTGAGCTATATCCCTACCCCCTTTTAATTTTTTTAAATCACTTTTCATTTATATGTGCACCTTTCATGAGTTTTTTTGTCATTTTTTTATCTTATTTTGTGTGTATTTGTTCGTCTTTGTTCATTTTTAAATATGATAGTCAAGCTTATTAGTATTACCTCAGACAAGTACTTTATATACTCCGGGTATAAGTGGCTCATCAGATGGAGGTGCTGCAGATAATTTCTCCCAGTCTCTTACTTGCCTTTTCATTTTCTTAATAGTATATCTGGAAAAATAAGTTTTACAAACTTCTCTTATGGAAATCAATAATTCACATTTTCTTTCATAACTACTGCCTTTTTGTGTCCTACCTAAGCAATATTTCCTTACCCTCAAATCACAAAAATGTTCTCCAATATTTCCTTTCAAATCAGGGATCAGCAATCTTTTTTATGGTTTTGAAAGCCCACTTAATTAGTATTTTTACCCAAGGGGGACCTGTTACAGCTATTCCTCTCTGCCACTGTAGCACAAATAACCACAAAAACACCAGGTATGGCCAAAATCAACCAGTGGACTGTAGTTTACCCTCCCCATTTTAGAATAATTATAGGTTTAGTTTTTATATTTAGGACTATGACTCCCTTCCAATTAATTCTGGGGTATGAAGTAAGCAGAAGATGAGATTATTTACTTCCTTACATTTTCCTATATGTGTGTTCAAATATTCCAGCAATATTTATTGAAAACAAATCGTCCTTTCCCATATAATGACCTTGGTACCTCTAACAAAACCTATTAGCCACGTAAAGGTGAATATATTTCTAGACTTCCTATTCTGTTCAGGTGATATGCATATCTGTTGTTGTGCCACTGTCTCAGTCAATGTAGCTTTGTGTAATTCTTAAAATCTGGTAGTGTATTGTTTCAATTTCTCTTTTTGTGTTTCTGCAAAGTTGTTTTGGCTGTTATAGGTCCTGTGGTTTTCCTCATTTAATTATTAGAACAAGATGCTAGCTAGGATTGAATCTCTTGGTTTATATACAAAAATGTCACCATAAAAGTATTAAATCTTCTAATTCATGAACAAAGTGTATACAGTATCTACACTTATTTACTTTTTAAAAATGTTTTATTAGATTTATGTTATAGTATCTATTCCAAAGGTTTTCAGTATTGTTTGCTAAATTAATCTCTAAGTACTTCACATTTTCAATACTATTATGTTTTTCATTTTAATTTTCAATCCTTTAATCCTATTACACTTTATAGGTGTCTTCAAGGTCACATTTGTATTCTGTGATCATGCTAAATACATCTTAATTCTAGAAGATATTTGGGGCAGATTCCTTAGGAAATTTAATATATGTAAGCATATTCTTTACAAGTTAAAATAGTTTCCTTATTTCATTTGATACCACCAAGCTTTTCCACCCTCTTGCTTTATATTTCTGCCTAGACTTTTCACTGTAGTGACAGTGGACATTCTCATTATTACTGATCTTAGTTGAAGACCTTTTTAATTAAATATTATATTAACTCTAAATTTTTCTTAGTTACCCCTTCTCAGGTTTAGAAGTTGGTTTCTATTTGTAGTTTGCTAAACAATTTTGCCTTTTTGTTTTATTTTGCTTTTCTGAGACAGGATTTCTCCTCATAGCTTAGGCTGGCCTTTAAGTCACTGAATAGCTGAGGTTGGCCTCAAACTCACAGTAAACTTCTTGCCTAAGTCTCCTAAGTTCTAGGATTATAGGCATGCACCAACATACCTGGCTGATTTTACTTTGTAAACATGGATTATTTACTCTTAAAGCATGAATTGTTGTTATTAAGCTTTGTTAAATGCTTATGTTATACATACATGTACAAAATCTTATAATCTATATACTTATACAGATTTTTTAAAAAAATCATTAGGTCTGCATTTTTAGCTTACTGGTCAAGCACTTGCCTAGTATATATAAGGTCTTAGGTTCAATTCTCAACACCACAAAAATAAGCAACCAACCAAAACAACAAAACCCACACTTTGAATTGGACAGATTTCATCAATTGACTGTCCAGTGTTTTTAAATCAGTCTTACCTTCCTGGAGTAAGTCCAACATAGTCATGGTTTATTGTTCTCTTCATATATTGCAGGCTTCTATGCATTAATATTTCTTATGAACATGTGTACATACCTTTATCAGGGATATTGGTTTATAGTTCTATTTTAGTATATGTCATTGTCTGGTTTTAATACCGGGGTACTATGAACTCATAAAATGAGTTGAAGGATTCCTTACTCTCCTATTTTCCCAATAATTCTGTGTAGAACAGGGTGTTACTTCTTTCCCCCATAATTGTTTCATATATTGTACCCATGAAATCATCTTGGCCATTTTTCAGGAATATGGAAGACTTTAGCTATGAGTTAGTTCTATTGTTGATAAATGTAAGTGCATTCAGTTTTCTATTTTTTAATCAGTTTTGGTAATTTGTATTTGGAGTTCGCTTTTCTATTTTATCTAGGTCGGTCAGGGGTTAGTAAACTTTTCCCATAAAAGAACAGATACTAAATATTTAAGGTGTTGTGGGACATACAGCTTCAATTAATGAACCCTGCCACTTATAGCATAAAAGCAAAGGAATACATGATTATGGATATGTTCCAATAAAATTTGATTTACTAAAACAAGTAACAGACTAAATATGGCTCATTTCCATCATTTTGTTGCCCAGATACAATTTTTGGCAAAAGTTGTCTGTAATAGTCCTTCATTATTTTTCTAAAGTCTGTATTATCTAGCATGATATCATTTACTATTTGTAAATTTTCTTTTATCTTGATGAGTAATACAACTGTTCATCAATTTTATTGACTGTTTTTAATTGAAAAACCTATCTGATGTATTTTCCCTATTTTTTGTTTCTTATCTCAATGGTATATGTTCTTTTCTTTATAATTTTATCTTTTCAATTTGCTTTGGGTTTAATGTATTATTGTATCAGCATGTTAAGTTGGAAGCTTCAATAACTGGTTTTGATGATTTTTCTCTTAATGTCAGCCTTCAAGGCTTTACATTTTCCTCTAAACATTGACTGTCTCACAACTTTCTTGTGTTTTTAATCTCAATTAAATTAAAATATTTTCTATATTCTTGTCACGCTTTCTTTGACTTATGAGTTATTTAAAAGTTTATTTAATTTCCTAATATTTGGAGACTAATTTGGATATCTCTCTGATATAGATCCCTAAATTATTACCAAAGTGATCAAGAACATTCTTTGTATCATTTCAATCCTTTAAGATTTATCAGTATATGCTATGGCCCTGTATTTTGTTATTTGTAATAAATATTCCACATACACTTCAATAAAAAACCATTCTCCAGTCAATGAATGGAGTGAACTATAAATATCAATTAGGTCTAACTGGCTGGCAATATTCTTAAAGTCTGCTACCATAATTTATGTTTTGTCTACCTGTTCTATCATGCAAAGCAAAAAATGTGAATTCCCCAACTCTACATAACAGTATGTATATTTTCTTTTCAGTTCTGTCAGAATTTGCTTAGTCTATGTGTCAGTCAGCTTTCCCATTTCTGGGACATAATGCCAGACACCAACATTTTAAAAGACATGCTTGATTCGGTTTAGAGTTTTAGGGCATTCGGTACATGGCATGTTGGATCCAAGGCAGAAATGTCATGGCAGAATGATATGGTTCAGCAAAGATACTTAGTTCGTGACACTGCAAAGCAAAGAAGAGAACAGTGCCAGAAAAGAATAGGCAGGGACCATAGATAGTCCCAGGGTTACATCTCCGTGATCCACATGGTTAGCTGGTTCCCAAGCTAATCAAGGTGCCGAAATTCAGCTTTACCACCACATTCTCCCACTTGTCAACTTGACACCTAAATACATTTCCTTAAACCATCTTAATCTTCAAAGAAACACAAGGTCTTAATTCCACCTAACATGATAGAACCATCCCATGCATGTCCAGCACAAGAGGGGCACATGATGGTGAGATGTGAGCTCCAGAGTGGCTTTCTGGCCTCACCCCTATGATTCTGCTGTTGGCAGCTCACAGGATATCAACCCACAGACTGCAGATTTCTTCATCAGACATTTCACTTTACTTGTATCTCCAACTTCCTCGGGTCTCCACTGCAGCTTTGGCTTCATCCCCACAACTCACGCACTGCCTTCTCAGGGGCTCCTTGCCTGGTCTTCTAAGTATTCCTTTCAAATCTGGTGAAATCCTCCCTGACCTCACACATTTTTCATTCTGCATGTCAGGAAAACCAACCACATCATGTGGATAATAACCTCTGCCGCCAGCCTGAGTAGTAGCTAACTGTCCTTGGACCACATCCCCAGCAGCCTCTGAGTGCCTGAACGACTGAGGACAGTGAAGTGAATTGCAGAAAACCAGTTCCATAGAAGGACCTTCCTGAACACAGGTTGTAGGGATTTTCCTTTCAAATGATAGATTATTTTTGTACCTTGGAGCCTGCAGTAATTGGGGTCTTGCTGATTTCTGAGATGGCCTAAAGAACTCTGCTTGGTTACTTTTTCCATCGCTGAGACAAAACACCCAAATTTCATTTGCTAGCTCAATTACTCCCTAGTCCTTAAACTGAGACTCCTACCGTTTTAAGCCATAGGGAAAAATATAGACAAGTTATTTGCCAGAGTGTAACATGCATTGCCTCTAGGCCACTTCTCAGGAGTCTTTGTTCTCAACTGAAACCTCATGAGCCTATCAGCATTCCTATTAATATCCTAGGTTTGAGCTGAAGAGTGTCTACAAAGGGCAAGAAAACTCAGAGAAACTTAGAGAAGGAATCTTGCAGTCAGTTTAGGAAAAGATCTTTCTCATCCATTTGCCCTTAAGTTTTTGTGCTTCCTTTTAAAATTCCTTTAGATAATTCCCTTTGATATTTCTAATATGTTAGGGTTGTTCCAAAAAAAAGACTAGTTCAAGGTCTAGGTGTTAAGAAGGTAGAATGTAGCAACTTTTCCAAAAGGAATGATGAGGGGAAAGTGTGGTAACTAATGCAAAAACCAAGTGCAGGGGCAGCTTTCAGAACAAGTGAGTCAAGAGAGCAGCAACTACACCATCTTCTAGTGTCAGTTCTGCCAACCCCATTTGCTTTGACCCTGGAGTGTTCTTATGTTCCAGAAAGAACTGGACTGCTGCAGCATCCTAATAGGCATCCCTAGGATATTGTCTCATACCTGGCTCATCCTCCCTGCCTTGTTTCTATCAGACCTGCACATATACTTGAGTATCTCAGTCCCCAGTTCCTCCTTCCAGCATCCTAGGCTGTCAGGTTTGAGTATCTGTGGTTTGGCCATGAGAGCAAAATACTGAATCAAAATACTCCTTGAGAGCTCCAGTTGTTTGACCATCTCTCCTATCCAAGCATTGATCAAACTTCTCCCTATACTTACTTTTTTCAATGGCTTGACAAACTCACACAATATTTATTAAAGAGGTCTACAGAGTCTAGATTCAAGTTGTTTCCTAGATAGTAGCAACTGCATAAGCAGCTGTGCTTGCCTAGATCTGATTGCTCCACACAGTTCCTAGTCTTTCCATTAAGGGGTGAATCATGTGTTTACTAGTTGGAGCACACTCCCTGATGTGCTTCGTGTTACAGTCTCATCTGAGAGAAAAAGAAATTTACAATTGAAGTGAATGACATCACATAAATGCCTCCTATTTTCACTACACACTGGCACCTGTGTTACTTCTTTTGGATCCCCAGTCACCACACTGTCTGGATAAGTTACTTGCTATTCTCTCTACTGCAGCATTTGGGAGGCAAGGAAGGGCTCAAGGCAAAGCAAGTCACCCAAAGTCTCATGCCAGGCCAGCCATGGAGCAGCAAACCGGAAGCTGGCCTCCTGTTCCCTGGCTCAGGCCTCTCTCTGTGGCCCCCTCAGCTCCTAAATAACAGTGAGTCAGTTGGATGTCAGTACAAGAACAGAGTTTCGTCGGAAGACAAGCAAGCGCTGACATCAGCCCAATGCAAAGAAGCCAAACCAAAGACTTGTCCTAATTTCCGGAAAAGGATGAGGATGAATGAGGCCCTTCTCAGCTGTTGCTCGTCCCACCCCAGCCCCAGAACTGGGTCTGCCCACAGATAGCCGGGCTCAGAACTTCCGGCCCAAGGATTCCATGCACTGCCCATCTAGCAGCTCCTGCTGTCAAGCTGCTGCTCCTCCTTCCCCTTCTCCTCTGCCCCTTGCCCTTCTGGTGTAATTCATTGGCAGCAGAACCCATGGAAATGCAAAATGGCTTCAGCTGAGGCGTCTGCTTTGGGAAAGGAGTATTTCCCTTATAGCCTTTGTACTGACCTAGGTTAGTACAGTACTGACAGCCAGCACCTGTCTCCCTGAGAAGAAATGACAGAGCTCAAGAGAAGACAGAACTGGGTGTTTTGTGCTTGTTTCCTTAAGACATTTTTCAAGCACTTAGAAAAATATGATTTCTCCGGAGTGGAAAACGGTGATTATTAGCAAAAAGAAAGACGTAACATAGGAGCAAGTCCAGACGTGTCCTGCAGGAATCTGGCTCAGTATTTCCCCTATTTGCTCAAATGACTAGAAGATGCCAAAGGTGGCTTCAAGGTCAGTGACTTCAGTGACTGAAGCCTTCTAGCTCTGCTAAGAATGAGATTATTGCAGTTCTACATATCTTTGGATAATAACAAAGGGAAAATTGACATTTAAAACTGATGTGTAAAGAGTCACATTATGGGGGATGCTCAAGGAATCTTACAATTTCAGCACTAAGATGCAGACAGTAGGGAAGATGCTATCGAATACTAACAGTAATATTCATAGAGATAATTATCATTAAAGTAGCTACTACATATTAAATAATTTACCATGAAGAGAACATGTATGCGTGTGTACATCTATATGTGTGCATTCTTCACAACAAACTATGAAGACACAAATTGTAGGTATGAAGACTCCTATTTTGTATATTAAGCAAACAAAAAATTCCTCAAACTCGGTATGGCAAAATGGATTGCCTAATCCAAAGTTTAAAAATTGAGTTTATAAATAGAACTAGAGTCTGGGATTGACTATGGCTCCCTAGACTATAGTCCAAGATAAATGTTTATATCCTTATTTCCATGATCAAAGGCTTCTTACTCTAGTATTACACGATCACAGGCCGGGTGTTCTGAAATACGGCCCAAATGGCTATTATTTAACTGGTATCTCTACATATTTCAAATGCTGGGGGTTCAGAGATTCAGTATAAACCATTTCTTTAAGGGCGCCAAAACACTGGCAAAGTTCATTTGTAAGAACCACATTTATGACAACTTGTTTTTCATACCAGCATACTGATTAACCTTTTTTTAAAACAGGGTGACTTTCTCTTGTTGAAGAAACTTAAATGAATTCCTTAGAAAGACTAATCTAGTTTTGGGAGTAAGAATTAGAATAATTAGGAGTAAAAGGTAGAGAGACCAGTTTGGAATCATCTTTTACAAGGAAAAACAAAAATACATTTGGAGCTCCTGGGAGCATTGCTGACTAGGTGCTAATCTTTAAAGATTATGCCCGTGAGAAAGATTTCTTAACTTTCTCCTGCTTAGACTCACCTATTCAATCTTGTCCTCTGCCATGGTGAAATCTCACTCTAATGTCAGGGTCATGCAGGTTTTACTAGTAATATAGCTCAGAGTGAGGAGTGTAAGAAGTGGGATACTGGACTTGAAAACAGAGAAGAGACATGGGTACTCAAGCAGACCCTGTAAATGAACAATCCTCCAGACTCAGCAGGGAGAGGAGATAAGAAGAGTCAAATATTTGAGTTTTCCAGCGTGGTGATGAAAAGACAGGTGGTTGCATTTCAAGGAAGGAACTAATTATAACATATGCTAAGTTTAGATTTGAATGTAGGAACTTTAAGCTTCTTCTAGTCCAGAAGTAGTTATCAGTTAAGAACTTAAATGCAGGACTAAGATAAAACTATAATTTAAGAGGTTTTGGGGAGCATAGCAAATATGTAAGGTGCCTAGACTGAAAAATCTACTGTGGGCAGGAATCACTCAGGTTGTTAGTTACTTGCAGCATTTAATGACATATGTTTCTCCTAATTTCCACCTCTAGAGCCACCCTACTCTTAACATCCTGGTTTCTGCATAACCTTGTGTCCTGGGATCTTAACAAGATTTGGCTGATTGATGCAGGAAAATACTTAACCTGGGCTCTTTCCTCTCATCAGCCAAGAAGTGTTGTCTTTCACATTTCAGACTGTTACCCTTTTGGGGGAAGAATCCTTTCCTACTCAATTTAGACTCATGATATTGCCATGGACACCACCCACAGAGTCCTCGTTACTCTCATGTGACCAGCAAAAGAACACTTACAAAAGGAAGTGTAATTCTGCCCTGTGTTATTTTGTTGGTATTGCAAAGACCCTAACCTCAGGCACAGTTGAGAGAAGGAAATATTTCTTAGTGCTGTGGGAAGGGACACTGACTCCATTCCCATACTGGGGCTTCCAGACAACCTGGAGATATCCGCAGGCTGGGCATCTTACCACAGACAGTGTGTGTCAGGTCCCCGGAGGCTCTCTGAGTACGCGTCCAGAAGCTTGTTTGGTCCATTCTCCTCTCTAACACTCTGGAGGATCCTGAGAGCAAATGGCATAGTTCAGGATTGAAGAGGTGTTTTCTAGCTAGAAGAAAATTGAGAAGACATCTTTCTCATAGCCACAATTTTTAATGACCATCACTTAGTCAGAAATGCTCCCAGGACATCAAAACATATTATTGTTTTTCCTTATAAAAGATTAATTCAATAACTAATAAGAGAAATATCATTATTACATTTTATTTATTATAATAGTTGTCTAATAATAGGAACAGTTCAGATTTACAAACACTTATTATGAACCAGGCACTGTGCCGAGCACTTTATATTCCTCATCAGATTTAACTCTCACAACATTTTTCATAATTATTTTAATTAGGTATGTTTTAAATTTCCATTTTGTTTACTGTTTCAAAAACACTCAGAAAGGAAAGGTATTTGGAGGTCACCCAGGCTAGACTGAAAGACATGAAAAGTCATGACCTTGGCTGTCCTTGCTACAGAGAATAATCCAGTCTAATTTCTATTTTTTTCAAGCCTTTCTCACAGCTACCTACCCATGGTATCTTGGATCTTTTATCTGTTGTAATGTTCTTCATGTATATTCTTCATTTCTTTAACTGACAAATGACAGCTAATCTTCTACTATTGAGCCCACAAGACTCTGGGACCCCTTTTGATCCACATACAAAGAACTAAACTTATTTATCCCACCCACATCTCATCTAGTATGGATCAAAACCCATTACTTCATTCTCAAGCCAGTGATCCTCTCAGATGGTTTTAAATGAAAGGCAATCTTGTTTAGCCTCCTTTTCTACTACCTTGAGAACATTGAGTTCTTGAAAAGTAAATTTTCTGCTACATTAACCTTTACTAAAATGGCAAATACTAATGTAACCTGTCAAGAACAGTATATAGTGGCATATGTACCACATCAAAAGTATACCATACCAAAGTACTCAAATTTAGGTTTAGATTCCTTCTGTCCCCCAAACCCTTTGCTAGTCTCAGTATATTGAACCAAATTACTGTACTTAGTGTTTGGTGTTTTTTCTTACAGATGGTTAGAATTAAGGGTCAAAGTGACTAAAGAAAGTTGTGCCTAATTTTATGCTGGGTTCTGGTGCATCTTGGATGAAGAAAATTGAAGCCCTATTACAGATTGCATGTTTTCCACTCAGAAATTATGAAAGCATACACTCCCATGCAAACCAGTTACTTAATGTCTGTTTCTATAGCCCTGCCTCCTGCAAGAAGAATAGTGGTCAACCACGAAGGTCTAATTCACAAACAGGCATGGACTCTACTTCCTCAAGTGACATAATGCTTGGGTGTGACACTAAGAATGTCTAAGTTTCCAGAAAAAGTAGTGTGTTGAAGCCACCCAGGCTCAGCTTATTTACACATGAATTTCAATTTTGTTTTCAAGAGTCCAAGGTTAAATAGTTTAAGGACCTTATTCAAGTATTCTCCAGTCTACAACGGTTTTCACGTCATTCAGATCCAGTATGCCTATGTGTTCCAGCTCAGAACACTGAAAAGAGACAGATGGGGAAATGTGAAGGGTAGGGCTGCTCTAAATGGCAGCTCAAGGGGACAGAAACAGGCTCTTCTCATTATGCTCATGGAACACCAAGGAGGAAGAATTCAGCTGCTTTAGGACTAAGACCCTCATGGCAGCTCATATTGCACTAGGGGAAAATGTTAACATTAATAGGTTGATAGAAAAACGTCCAAGATCAACATGTTCAAGGCCCTTATAAATACAAGCACGCGTGCTCAGAAATGCAGTTGCACCATCACGGTGAACACACAGGAAAAGAAAGTTCTAATTTACACAGCTGTAAAACTTTTTTTTCTTTTCTGGTTGCCAGAAATCTCAAGAGTGTATTGAAATTTTCAAATTAACTGGGGACCCTTTACTCAGTTTTATCTCTCAATGCTTTGTGTCACTTTTTCTTCAAGGTCTGTGCATTTTACTGATTGAAATGCTCAAACATTTATTCATTTCAAAAGAGCAGAACATCATTATGACTTTTTGAAAGAATAGTGTCAGAACATTACACTGTTCCTTTCTGCAGCCTTTTCCATATCCTTTCCCTCCTCCTAACCCTGTGTCCCCTTTCCCTCCATACTTTCTGCCTCCAGATATTTCTTAGTATTTCTAGGGAGAATCATCTCAATGTTGGGGCTTTAGAAAGGACCCCTCTTTAATCCTGAAGCTTTTTTTTAATGGATAATTAGCTTCCTAAAGTCAAAATAAATCTCCTTGTGCATACCTGGGTCCAGGACAGGGTACAGGAAAAAAGGAAACGTCGATATATAACATTATTGGAAAATTTCTGCGCTGTTCGGTAGTGCTATACCATCTGAACTAGCTACAAACAGTAAATAAACCCAGCTTGTAACTTAATGATCCTTGTGTTTGTGTGTCTGTGAATACATTAAGAGCTCTCAAAGAAAAAAATTGTGTCATCATAGGGAAAAGATAGCAGTGAATCACAGGGGGCTACACAAAAGAAGACCTGGTTCTCCGATTTGCCAGCATGGATATTCACATGGCTCTCTCCTGGTACCTGCTCTTTCTGCTCACACCCACGCAAGTCTGAGGCCCTGCATTATATATGGTCTTCCCCGTAAAACTCATCTGCTTTACTTGGAATTGATTTCACAACCAGATTCATGTGGTGCCTGTGATACTATAATAAACAAATAAATTAGCTGCTGTGATATGGAAATTTACATGATTCTGTGTACTTAAAAACTGTTAACTGTGAACTTATTAATTGAAAAACCACAGGACAATAATCAGCATGTCCTTCAGTAGAAAAAAAGATGAATCTCTTGTTAAAGGGAATTTGGAAAGCAATAAAGATATATTTTTCACTCAAACTCCTGCCTCAAGCCGCCTGATGTGATATTTTTAACTTCATCTTTCCATGGCTTGTGTTTTGTTTGTGGGCTCCATATTGATTTGTTTCCTTAAAATGTGTAGCATAACTCTATAGCCCCACATGGGTGCTTTTCATTTTTCCCCACCTCTCTATGCAGGTTATGTTCATTCTAGTCAATTGTTTTCTTGCCTCCTGTCTAGAAAACTTTAATTAAAATTGTCTGCTAACGCTCAAATCTCTTAAAAGGAGTGCTTGGAATCCTCAACAACATTTGCCTCACAGAGCTCGCAGGGAATATACGCCTCCCCCCCAGAACATATGTTCCAGTGGAGAATGTGTGTCTAGAAATGACTAGGTTGCAGTGAGGACTTAAGCATAACAAACCCTGAGAGGAAAGTGACAGTGATCTTTTACATCTAATTTGACTGGGCATATTTCTGAAGACTGGCCAGTCAGAGCTAGACACCCATCACCCCTTGTCATCACACACTGAATCTCAGAGATGAGGCCAGATGGAGTACATGTTGTCTGTTCTCTGTGCCAACAGACAGACCCCCTGCTCCCTTAGAATTTGTCTTCTAAAGCTGTCCAGTGGGCACCCACACTGGGGTCAGACCTGGTGAGGGAGTTCATAATCTCCCTTGAGAAACATAGTTCTGAGTAGTTAAATCATGAGATGATACACCTATGTATCTGTAAAAATTTAGTTTTAGGATTTAAAAAATGTCTTCGCTTTATGATGTCACCTGACTAATACTACTGACCAGTAAGTGCTATATGGACACATCCCCTCAATCTGGTTCTCTGTGTTTTACTGCTCAGTGTATCTCATCATGAGGCCCTCCTAAAGTGGCGAGGTCACTGGTTTTTTGCATTAGTTACCTGTCCCATTGCTAGACACAATACCCAGCACTCACAACTAAAAGGTAGAGAGATTTAACATAGCTCATGTTTTATGAGGAGTCAGTCCATGGTCAATCATGGTACTGGGGTGTGGGAGAGCAAAGCTTTTAGTTCACTACAGCCAGGAAGCAGGGCAAGAGAACAATGACAGGGAGGAAGGTGTGAGGGCACAGATATAGACCCCCGTGGAGGCCACGCCTCCGTGACTCATACACACACCCTTGGAAATGCGCACCAGAGATGCCCCGGGTAGCGCCCAGCCAGTCAAACTGACACAATCAGTCGTGTGTCGTGTTACACTCCAGATGTCGTATATTCCACAGAACTAATCCAGAGAGTTTGTGGGTATCTTAGAGGGGTTTCAATGTCCTCAGCTGTCTCACAGAGCAAGGCAGTGCACTTCCTCTATTATCTGGACCTCCAAAACTCAATGGATACAGGGACAAGATATTTGGGATATTCAGGGTTGAAACTCAAACTACTCTTGACACAGGCAATAATGAAGTATCAGAGTTACATTCGTGGTTCCTCGGGGCTTTGAGTACTACACAGAGCTACATTTCAAACACAATGCTTTTGGAAATATTCTACTCATCTTTAAAATGAATAACATCTCCAATCACACTAAAAGAAAGAAAAATTTTTACATGGACTAAGCATTTCAACTGCATAATTCCATTGTTTTCATTATTGCTTCCCCTCCCAGGAGAAAACTAACAAAAATATATGTATTCCCATATTTTCACATGGAAAATTATTTATAAAGCTGTTAGTCACATGTGGATCAGCTATGGTTCTTAAAAAACAGCCTCCAATTTTTTGCCACTACTTCCATTGAGAGGTAGAGTGTAGGAGGCAGGGTTATAACTACTTAAACCAATAAAATACAGCAATGCTTTGCAATTTCTAAGGCTAGGTCTGCAAAGGCTATGTGGCTTCCTCCCGGGTTGTCTTAGTACATTCTCTCTTGGGTTGCTCCCTCAAGAGCTCAGCCTCATGCTGTGAGAAGCCCAGGCTACACAGAGATGCCACGTGTCAGCACTGAGGTTGACAACCCCAGCTGAGCCCAGCCTTGGAGTGATCCCAGGTTGGGCGCCAGACATGTGAGTGAGGAAGCCTCCAGATGATTCCAGCCCCCAGCTTTTTAGTTACCCTTGGCTATTGATGTCTTCCCAGCTGAGGCCCCAGATAGCATGGAGCAGAGACAAGCCACCCTGCTGTGCCTTGTCCAAATTCCTGACCCATCATCAGTGAGCAAAAATAAAGAGGTTGCTTTTTAGGTCACTGCACTTTAAGATAGCTGGAATATAAGAAATAACAGAGAAGGGGGAAGGTGAGTATATAACAAATATAAAGGTGATTTAAAACATTCCATCCCACTTATCTGAAAGAAAAAAAGCAGGGCATTGTGGGGTGGAAGCTTGTCATTCCAGCACTGTGATACACTGAAGCAGGAGCCTGGGCTGGTGCTCAGGCTGGAATCACTCCAAGGCCGGGCTGAACTGAAGTTGTCAACATAAGCAACTAAGGCAACTTAGGAAGACCCTGCCTCAAAATGAAACATTTTTTTAAAAAAGAAAGCAAGAATAAAGATCCTGATGCGGTACAAAGCAGAAAACAAGCCACAGAAAGTGACAAAATAGGGTACGACCAACAAGCAAAAAGAAAAAAAGAAAAAGGAGAAAAGTACTCAAAATCCTTTGTCACACACTGTACTTTTCCTACTGAGTTGCAGGTAAGCTCAGTGACTTACATAAAGACAGACAGTGGCCTTATTTGTGCTGCACTCACTCAAGATTTTGATGGTGAGAAAGAAAAATGGAAGGTCATAGCACCAGCTCAATAAGTTCTTGACAGAATGGCACGATGAACCAAATCTCCCCAGAGGACAAATATCAAGAATAAATGTAAAATCTTCTACTTGTGTTTAAAAGAAAAGACTGAACAATGTCTTATGGGGAACAATGTGGTGACTTTGCAACAGCAAAAGGCAAAGGGGTTGCATGTCGACAGTAAGTTTTATATGAAGCAAAAGCACAAGGAGGTTGCCTCAAAATCAAGGTGTTAGGAAGCTGCATGGACGCAAAGGGTGTGGCCAGACTAGGTAGCTGGGTGTGGCTCCAGAGGGGTCTTGCTGTCCCTGGGCTGTGTCAGGAAAGGGTCCCTTTTCACTGTGACCACTTCTCTTACAGACCCACCAGAGAGGACCCTTGTGGAAACATGTCATATGTGCAATGCATGGAGAAACTGGGTTGTTTACTTGGAAAAGAGAAGGCACGAGGGTTTCATAATAGCCACCTTCAACCTTACTGGGGCAAGTGGACTGCCAGGTGACAAGACTCCTTCAGTATAATCCCAAAGATGGGACTTTGACCACTATTTGTGGACAATCTGGGAGCTACATATGTAAATAAAGTCCAATGATATTATTATAATTTGATTATTTGACAAAATATCATCCATACAGTCATTTCTCCATTTATTCTACAACTAATTACCAAGTGGCTATAGGTTAGGTGCTGTGCCTAACCATATAGAAAACAGAAGTATAACTAAAAATTCAACCTAAACCTCTAGGATTTTCTGGGATAGTACATGTCTTTTGGGAAAATATTGGAGGTAAAAGTAGAAAAGAAAAACTTGCAAAGGAAAGAGAATCCAGTTGCTTTTAATCACATGTAGAGTACAGTGCAAGGATACTGAACTTTTCCATTGCAGCATTTTAATGATATGCGGAGATAGACACTGATACACAGTCTAAATATGAATCTCACATCAGTATCTCATTTGCATCAGCTTCAAGCTTAATGTTTGGGCTGTTTGAAAAGTATATAAAATCTATGTTGACGTTTTGTTTTAGAAGCATTCATCCAGAGTTTCCCAATTCCTGTATTTTCAGATTTTGATATCTAGAATAAGAGACTCTAGCAACAGGAGGTAGCAATGAACTAGAAAGGTTATTTACTGTGGTTAAGGAGAAATGAATAGAAAAGTAGGACAGCTCTCAAAGCGTTCAAACCAAATGCAGTGATAACAATATTTGCCACTACACTAATAATATGCCATTAACAGCAGCAATCACCTTAATAACAATTGCACTGGCTTGCGTAGAAGAATACTCAGTCTTATATAAATTTAGGCACTTATTGAAGACTATGTTAATTTTTGAACATATTGCCTGCTGTCTTATTGCTGCGATGAAATTCCATTTCCCCTGTTGGAAAGTGCAGACTCTTGGGTGTGTTGACAGTCGACATCAGTGTTCTTCCCTGGCCAGCTGTCAGACGCATCTCTCCCCTGGAGGTGGCATGCATTATGGAAGTGACACATATGTGCTGCTCCTCGTCGTGGGCAGCCAAGGCAGGCAGAGCTGTGAGGCTTTGGCTTTGGCTTCCCCTGGAACCAGCTGCGCACTTAGCACCTCAGTTCTTTATCGGAAAGGGAACAGAGCCAGTGAAGAATCTAGGGCCGTCTCGGCTCTTGGTTTGAGACATTTTAGATGCTGTTGAGTTGGCCCTCTCAACCACAGCTGGAATTACCAATTAGACATGGCTGACAAATGGTCATTCAAGCCGAAAGAAGAGTGCCATTTTAAGAGACTTACATTTGCAAACATGTCCCGCAGATATTGAAGTAAGCTTTGCCATCCTGTAACAGCTCATTGGTCAGTCATACCTTAACCCTCCACAACTTGTTCTACCCAGCATTCTTTGGGACAGAAAACAAGTGGAAAGTAACAAGTATGTCCACGCACTTGCTCTAGTCCTGTATCCGATCACCCTAGGCCACCATACTTCTCATCATTCCTCACACACTTGATAACTGCCCTGTTTTATCATTGTCCCCCTTTTTGTGGTCTTGGGGGCTAACCTTCGCTGCAACTACAGCTACTCCCTCTTCACTCTGAGAACAGCCTATTTAGAGTTGATGCACTCAGTGCAGTACCTTCATCCCATGCCCAGTCCAGAGCCAACATCACATTTTTTTCAGGGCCAAACACACGCATCCATAAACTCCTTCCTTTATGTCACATGGGTCCATTGTGCAGCTCCGCATAACTATGTTACCTAAAGCTTCTTATTTATCTTCTTCCCAGATCTCTTATTCATGTATTAATTAGGCAAATTTTAATTGAGCTCCAATTATCCGCTGGACACTTGTCCCACTTTGTTCAACTTTTTGCTGAAACTAAGTGGTTTGGGTAAACCATGATGCTCTTAGGGAACTCGGTTCTTTCCAAAGTGTGCATGAGTCCTCAGAGAAATCCTCTGCTGTGGGAATTTTGATGGATTTTTTTAAACTTGCCAGAAAGGAATTGCCACCACCTCCCTTTCTCTGCCTAGTATAAAGCAAGGCATTTGCTTATCTCATCTCCTGATGTAATTTTTGCCAGCCTAGGGATCTGGACCCACTTTAAAGTTTCTTTCTTTTTTTCTTTTACTCTAACTCGCTCCCTATTCTTATTCCTTAAGGGAGAGTATGGAGCAAACGGGAACTGGAGGTGAAATTGTCTCTGAAAGTGTTTAACTTTACACCATCTACTCCAGTCACAGGGCCTGGCTCCTTCTTGCCTTGCCTCTGAACTTGGGAGAGAACTGTTCTCTTGCTGTCCAACACATGGGTAGGTCTCTGAATATGCACAGGCTGCCATATTTTGTACACACCGTTTAATTAACAGTTTGTGAACAGCAGCAAATATTTCTTTGGACACTAGCTCCTTCCTTTGTGTTCCTCAATACACACATGAAATATTGGTGTTAGAATTTCCTTCCTTCCCTAATAAGCTACGCACACATTCCTAGTCCACAACCTGCAGGAGAGAGCTGTGAAATCCGCTTTCCTGAGCTCCAGTACCTACGTCCAGTTATGCCAAGTATTTGCCTTCCTTGCTCCTTTTGACTCCTTGATGTTACTGTCACTTAATCATTCAATGTGTCTGTGGAGTTTTCATCCTCAATCAGATCAAAATTCAGCTTGAATAGACCGCATGGTCAGAAACAGAATTGTTGGCCCAGAAACTCAAGAATTTATCAGCCCCATATCACACTAGTAGTAGGAAATAGGTAATTTAATCCTAAAAATTTCCTGATCATCTAGATATGAGTAATTCTGTTAGATACGAAAACATGCAATGTTTACGTGATTAGATATGTAAAAATTTACATGTAGATTAGATAACTGAAGTCAGCAGGGTGAGCCACTTGCATGAAGTTAGGGAGGTATTCTAGTGAGGACCTGTTCACCAAACTAGCTTCCTCTTCTCTCTGGGTTCAACCATATTCCCCACCCGCCCTTGAAGCTCAAGTTGAACATAAGCCAAAGCGATGCATTTCATTTCCAGGTCTCACTCATTGAGCTCATTCTCGCCATCCTTGGTACCCTTTATTTTTGCACTGGTGTGATACAGACATGTGGGCTGCAGATATTGAGGCCACAAGCCAAAGGTACAACGTGACAGAATTACAAGCGTGGAAGAAATTGGGCTACTGAAAATGAGGAGGAAGAAGAGCTTGTCATTAATCAGAAACACCCTTTTCTGAAATTATTATGAATAAGAGTAAACTTCTTTTTAGTAAACCATCAAAATTGAGATTTTTATCAATTATGGCCACCACTTATATTGTAATGAAAACAGATAGTCATAGCAAGTTCAGGTCTTTCGAAAACAAAAGTGCATGTTTTAGTACTTAACCATCTATACTAGAACCCAACTCTCTAAACCGGGTATAGCAGCAATACCTCTCTCCTAGGGCTGCGGGGAGCACTGTGTGAATTGGTGCTGGCCTATCACATAGCACAGTGCCTAACTCGATAGATACACTGCAGTGACTAACATAACTGCTGCACTGAATTTCCACACAGCCATGGCTACCTCTGTGGCTACATTAATCTTTTGATAGTGATGTTGTCTATGTCATTTTCTTGGCTGAGCGATCTATATTATAACCACGGAAAAGTCTTTCTAATTTCTTTCCCTTACCTAAATCTAGATGTTCTCTGTGATGATTTCATCCTTAGAATGGAAGGATAAAAGCTTTTTTTATTCATTACTATGTGCTCAATCTATTTATTTCAGATAAAGTATATTTTTTTTTTATTTTTGCCATATTCATAAAACTTACATGACCAAAAAGAGTATTTTACATTGGAAATAAAACCTGACTGCTTGGCTAAAATTCTCAAGTAACTGTCTTCCAAGTTTTAAAACAATCGTTGCATTCAAAATCTACAATATTTTTCAAAAGTGGTGCATTTAAAACTTTGATCAGGAGATCAATCTCTTAGGGATGTTGTTAAAATGTAGATTCAGAGGCTGGGGTAGAGCCAGAGATTTTGCTGGACCCACCAGCTCCCTATTTTCTGTGCTGGGACCACACTTGGAGTAGTAAGACTCTAGAGTTTTAGAAAATTATTCATCAGATGCCTATTTGGTTGCATTTCATTTAATTCATGCCAAGTGATAAACTCAGTTGATGAGAAAGCCAGAAAAAGAAAAAAAGCCAAACCATTCAACACAGAAGAGAAATTAATAGATCTTTTAGAACCTTAATGAGAAAAATCAATTCATAAAATTGAACTCCATTTTCAAAAGATTCAAAAGAAAATAATCTCATAACCTTTCAGTGTATTAAAGAAACAGGGAACTGAGAAATTAGAAATGAGAAAGATAAGAAAAAACACTGACTCAGAGCAGTAGTTCTAAACTTCTCAAATGTGGAAAACATCAACATCACCTCGAGGTTTATTAAAACACAGACTAACGATTTTCTGGCTCAGGACATCCCCAGAATTTGCATTTCTAACACATTTCCAGGTGATATTGATATTTCCAGTAGGAGGCCCACACTTGGAGAACTTCTGCATTAAGGGGTTGGAAAAATAGCTTGCACCGATGGCAAAAAGTCAGTATATTCTATTTTAGTCTTTTTATAAGAGTGGCAAAGCTCTAATACAAGAAAATGAACCAAAATAAGAGAAACAGTTAAAATCCATTTGAGGTCCTCACAACTTGAACCACAAACACTTAAGAACATGTCCAGAGTAATTTCAAGATCATCGGCTCTCATTTTAAAGATTTTTTGAAGGATAAACGATTTGACCAGAGCAGGAATGGAACAACTTAGTTTCTTTTTCTAAGTAGAAAAAAGGAATGACCCTGAAAAACCCTGACTTCTAAGTTTAACTTCTCTACACAGGAAATTAGGGGGAAAGACAGAGGAAATTATCACAAAATCTATTGTCAAGCACCTTGAAAAGAACAGGGCAGTGAGTAATAACAATAACAGCTTTCCAAAGAAACGTTCTTTCTTACGGTTTTTAGATTGGGAAAGGATCTTACTATGCCATGACCCAAGTAGCGTATTCTGAAGATAAGAAAACTGATGTACAAAGAGCTTTCTGCGTGCAAGGTCCTATTGCTAGTTGACAGCACAAAGAAGAGAGAGTCCGTCTCCAGAATCACTCTCTGTTCTCCCACTTTGAAACAGCTGTGGGTTCTGCTGCCTTCAACTGGTGGGCTCAGCTGTGTCTAGGTCCTGGGCAATCTGGTGAGGCGAGCAGCACACTGGGAAGCCCACCTGCACCGGAGCCAAACCAGCTGAGCCACATCATCCAGAGACCCCTTCACAAGCCCTTGTCCATATGCCACACAACCACTCAGACTCTTCCAGCTAATGGGGCCAGAGATGGCAGAGAGACAGCTGGCTGTCCTAGAAAAGCCCTGCAATGAACCGCCTTGACGTGAACAAGACTGCTCATTCTTTCCATGTAATTGGCTCATCCATACTCTGGGGAAAATCATCTAAAGTGCAAGTTTATTCAACAAGCAATAGCAAGTGCCTACTATGCACTGGGTAAGCAAGTGCCTACTGTGCACTGAGGCCCTGCATTGGTCAAGGCAGAGCACCAAAGGATAAAAGATTTTCTCAGCCCCAAATGATTAGTAGGTACAGCTCACAAATTGATTGTATGCAACTCTGTCATCAAATGGTCACTCAGGCTCAGGAACAGGACACTTCACATAGCTTTAGGCACACAGGAATGGCACAAAGTTAGAGTCCTTCGAGACCAACTCTTTCAGATTGCAGGTGAAGAAATAACAGTTGAGACGCAATGCAGCCTGCTTCATGTAACACGTCCTTGTGAGGTGAAGTGTTTGAACTTAACTCTGTCCTGGCTTCTGATTCCAATGTCTTTTTACCTCACTGCAATACTCGATCATCTCAATTTAAGTTAATGGGTTTCATGGGACTGCTGAATAGGAAGGGGAAAAGTTTGGCTTATGTGTTTTGGTCTCTCAGTGTAAAAGGGTCTTAGCGCTACAGCAAATACAATTTCTCAACCCTAGCACCATATGAGAATCACATGGGGTGACTAACATAACAAAGATGCCAAGAATCTCCCAGGCCAAGGCCTCAGAATTTCTATTCAATTGATTTAGAACATACTCTGAGCACTGGGGACTTTCAAAGATCCCAGGTGATTCCAATACAGGGTCAAAGTTAAGAACCATTGCTCTACAAGAATTATGCTGCGCACATTCTGGCTTCACAGAGGTAGAGAGCATCCTTGTAACTGCAAAGAGATCACAGGTTTCCATAACAGAATCTCCTTGCTCCTCAACTGATAAAAAACTTCCAGGCAGGGGAAGAATAAACTAACTGAGAGACCTCAAGTCCCTTCCCCATGATTCACCATTCCCCTTGGGGTCTCCTTCAGGACAACTGTGACCGCTGCGACTGCTAGACGCTCGGACCCCTTTGCAGTCCGAAGCCCTATTCCTTGGTTCCTGCCTGTGGGGCTCATAAGAAGCTCCAACGTCTTAGAGGGCATTGTAAATGTTACAGAAAACAGGAGGGCAGGAGCACAGAGTATATGTGTGTAAACATTCTGGCTGCCAAAGTACAACGTTCAGCAGCTACAGTCACTAGCTGGCTCTCTGAGAATCACGAACACTGTCCCATTCCAGCTGTGAGTCCAGGAAACAGGCTTCCTCCTGGGGGCTTCTTCCGTGACCCCTTTAAAACTGCCTCTTCCCCACTGAGGTCAGCCTCAATGACCAATGTGATTATGAGAGTTAATGCCACCCTTGTTTGTTTATCAAGTGTTTGAAATTGGCTAGTGCAACAGATGAGCTGAATTTTTATTTTAAAAATTAAATTCTGTTTAATTAAATAGTTACACGTGGCTGGTGACCAATCTGTTGGACAGCACCATCTGAATGTGCTGTCTTAGACATACTCAGTTACGCAATTTCTTACAGGAGAATTCATTCAGAAATAAGGTCACAGGAGAGAAATGTGGAAAAAGTAGTGCCCTTTTGGAGGAGCTGTATCAGAAAAAGACGGAAATACAGTGCTAGCCTTAACCTAAGCCAGCTATGGCTGGGTAAAAGTTAAAATGCAATGTGAGTTTCTTCACTGGTAAAAGCCTTTCACCAACCAGCACTTTAATAAGACCAAGGGGGAAAAAAGTCGTGGAGAAATGTTGCAACAACCATTCTTTTTTAAGAGTTCCCAGGACTTCCTGATTTCTTTCATATCAAATTACTCTGACCATTGCATTCCTGTTATATTAGCACTTCCTGGTCCCATAAATACTAGAAATAGACATTCAGGATCCCCCAAACCAAACAAAGCAAAACACCAAGGTTTTGTTTTTAGAAAGTTAACCTTTTGAACCTTCTGCAGTGCTCACTCGAATGGGGAATAAGGGCCATGGGGAGATTTTCAGATAATCTCAAAGACAAGGAGAGCAGTATTTAATTTAGGAGAGCTAAAAAGAAAAGATTGGTTTAGAGGTGCAGTTAGTATCTGAATCCAGTAAGCTTCTCAGAGTTGCCTTGGCCTGACCAACTGGTTCTATCTTTCATGTCCTTCCCATGGGCGAGTTTGCATCCCTGGCTCCATGTCTGGACCCCAGGGATGCGTGCCGAAGTGGTTAAGAGCAACTTCTTTGGCCTTAGGCTGCCTGAGATCGAAGCCTCCCCCACCCCCTGCCCCACTGGTAACTGTGCAGTTTTGGACAAGCTTCTTCAGCTCTATCTTGGTTACTTTTCTCTCATTGCTAGGACAAAATAGCCAACACCCAAATTAAAGACAAAAAGGCTTGTTTAGCTCACAGTTTGTAGAGGTTTCAGTACATACTCAGCTGGCCCCAAGGAAGAGTGGCACGTGGCAGAGGCAACAGTTCATGGCAGCAGAAAACAGAAAAAGCAGTAAGAGCAAAAGGGAGGAGCAGCAGGGGCAAGCCTCTTTC
The DNA here is from genome assembly GCA_004027595.1 of Dinomys branickii. Taxonomy (NCBI): domain Eukaryota; kingdom Metazoa; phylum Chordata; class Mammalia; order Rodentia; family Dinomyidae; genus Dinomys; species Dinomys branickii. Next base: position 16,633 of record PVLD010016097.1, on the reverse strand, counting down.
CCTCCCTTATATTGTATGCAAACTACCCACCCCAGGGCTGGTGTAGTGCTCACACCCATAATCCCAGCATTGGACCATGAATCAATCACAAACTCTAGAAGCCCACCTGATGACTGCATGAGATTTCGGGGGACATTCAGACACAAACCATAACAACCTCTCTGGCTGCATTCCTTGCTAGTGAAGATCCTCATATTTACAAAGTCACTGGTGAAACAAATGAATTGATGCTTGTAAAATATCTAGTACAGGGCTGGGGATATAGCTCAGTGGCATAAGTGTCTGCCTGGCAAGCACAAGGTCCTGAGTTCAATCCTCAGTACAGCAAAAAAAAAAAAAAAAAAAAAATCCAGTACAAACTTTTTTTTATTCCTGTAAGCTATTGCTCTAATGACATTAAATATTTGTTTCAAGGACTGATTTCAAGACCGTCATCTGTACCCCACTAGTATTATGACTTAAATCTAGTTATTGCTTTTCTCTGAACTGTAGTTTACATGCGTTGAAAAAGTACACACTCAAGTTCCATGGGGAAAATTTAATGACTTAGGGAGACACTGTCTTAAAATAAAAATGGGGTCATGCAATGGAGCTCAGGGCAAAAACCCTGAGTTCAATCCCAAGTGCTGCAAAAAGAAAAAGGAAAAGGAAAAATGGGAATACAATAATTATTCTCAGAATTTTTGTAGAGTACAAACGAGCACACTTCTGAAAGTAACATTAGGTGGGAAATCCCCTAAAGTAAAAGGCCAATACCGTCTTCCTAGTACCCCCAGCAAGATGGCAGTCGGGCTGTCAGTGAGCTTCAGGAGCCTCAAAGTCCACAGCTTGGTCCTCAGCTTAGCAGACTCAGAAATGTGAGTGGTCAGCACACAGGACGAGGTCTGCCATGCAGCACTCACTGGACTGCAGAACGCAGGCAGAATGTCAATTTGCTCATTGTCATGAGAAATACACATCCATCTCAGACAAAAGAGGCCCTTCCTGCACATTCTCTTTCTGTGTCCACATCATAAAACAAGACAGATCAGAGTCAGAGGCTGTGGGAGGATGAGTAGAGAGGCAAAGGGATAGGTTACTTGGCCCAGCATTTCATGGGAGCAGGAGGTAACCCCCGGAGTGTCCCTTTCTACAAAGAGGTGCCAGGGGCACAAAAGGATTTCATGCTCTGACCTGACTATTTTCTTGGCATTGCTGTCACCGCCAAGGTCTTGCCTCTGAAACATCCTCCTGCCGGCAGTGGTGCCACACACCAGTAATCCCAGCACTCAGAAGGCTGGAGGATTGCCTCAAGTTCACCATCCTGGGCTATGTAGTGCAACCCTGTCTCAAAACAATCAAACATCTCTTCTATGTTTCAAGAGCCCCACACCAATCACAGAGCATAGCATCCCTTCAATCCATACACAAATGCCCTTTTGGGATTTGCCTGATCCCAGTAAGTAGGAGTCACTCAATTCCTTTACACTTATATACACTCCCACCTTTAGACATTGATGTCATTGTTGGAAGCTCAGAAAGCAATCATTTTCCTCCAGGTTATCAGGGAAGGCTTCCAGAGTCCAAATAATAAAAGGCTAAACAAATATGTCATTGTTTTTACATCATCTGTGATTTAAGGTTCTAACCACCTAATGAAAGAGTTTAAAGCCACTGTGCCCCAGGTTGTGTGTGCTTACTTGCTTTATGTGCTAGTATCTTCTCTCCGACCCTCTAAGCCCTGTCTCCACGCTCCCCTGTCCTCCCTCCTGCCTCAGAAGGGTGAGTGTGTGGAACCCACCCGAAGGTGTTCCTACTCTTGCCTTCCACTTGGGTTTATCCTGGGGAAGACTCAGTAGAAGGTACCGGGGATCGAAAGGGTCTACTTGGGTGATTTATTGGCTTTGGCTCCCTTTCTAAAATATCACCGTGAGTTGTTCAAACAAATTTCACTGCTCCTTTCAAGAAGGTCTCTCCCCAGTAAGACTGGAGGGTTTCAGGTGGTGTCTCCTCGCAGTCATGGTTGGTCCTCTGTGCCTGTTAACACCAGGTGACTGCTGTAGCCCTTTCATTTCCTGCATCATCATAAATAATCTCTCTGTAAATAAGCCTTCTTTGAAATTTCCTAATTTGCGCGAGCCATCTGCTCTTTGTTGGTTTCCTGAGTGATACATTTTGTTTTGCTTTTAATGTAGATTTTAAGTGGTGAGTGAATGAACTCAAGGCAGAAATTCTTCAATGGCATGGGGAGGGATGGACTCATGCCTTGTGTCTGATTACATCATCCACTACCCAGAATCCACCATAGTCCAGAGCTCTCCCACAGGCCAGGGCAGAGGCTGCACATGCTCTCAGGGTATGATATGCAGGGTGCATGGCTCCCATGGTCCACAAGTACCAGTTAGGACCAGGCACAGCACTGCAGGTGAAGAATTCACAGTTCGTATGTTTCATAAGTTATTGGCTCATGGTTTTTGGAGCTAGAGAGTTCACTAAAGACCCCTGCCCTTCATTTTCCTGTGTGAAAAAATAAGCCCCGTGCTGTGAAGTCATTGAGCTAAGCCATTTTGGAAAGCCTGGTCAGGGACACAGCTTCCTTTCCGGCTCAACCACTTCCCAGGGAAGCCAGCTGCTCCTTAATACTTAAGAAGCAAGAGTTCCATTGGGGTGTTTTAAACATTTAAGACATACATTATATTTGCTTAATGTAGAAATTGTAACAACCTGCTTCCAACTTAAATTTCCATTAAAATGCACCGAAAAGTCTGTAAATAACATTTTAACATATAGGTATTATATATGTATGTATACATATGTATGTGTATAAACATATGTGTATGTGTGTATTACACATATATGTCTCAGTTCTCATTAGTTTAGCTTGCTTGCTCTAGCCCTGGGCATGTGCTTCTCTTCATGGCTGGTTTAGCGTTAACATTTTGGGAATTGTGATGGGCTCTTTCAAACTGTGAAGAGAGAGCTGGATATTCACTAGAAAAATAACCTATCAAATCACATTTTCCCTGATGTGAGTTAATTTACAAAAAAAGTAAGAAAAGTTATTTCTTAAACTTACTGTCTGAGGATAGAGAAGAATTTAAAGCAATGCTAGAATATTGAAATTCAGGCCAAACAGGAAAGTTTGGGTCCACTAAGCCTTGTTGCAAGCGCTCGGACATTTTAATTTGCGTCCTATATGGGTGTATTTTAAAAAATACATCTGAAGTTTCTTCTTGTCACTTGAGAATGTAAAAAAAAAAAAAAAAAACATTTTCTATGTCGATGGATTTTTCCTAGTTGGACAAGATCGAATTTAAAGGGCCAGATGGCTCTGCAAAAGCAGATTGTATTTTAAAAATTGGGACATGTGCCAAACCTAGGTCAGCCACCTGGGAGCCAAAGCCCAGGGGTTCACGGGGGGCTCCTTCAGGGTTGTCTGCACTCCCCAGTGAGCTGGGAGACTCAGTGCGGTCCCCGGCAGAGAGAAGACGTCTCAGCCAAGTCTTGGTTCAGCCACAGCGAAGGAAATGACTCGAGAAAGGTAAAAGAAGGAAGGGGACTGATCGGAAGGATGCTGGAAGATCCCTGAGCAGGGAGCCAGGCAGCAGGAAGGGAAGTCAGGCACCTCAGGAGGTCTGAGAAGAACCTCTCAGCAGACACATTTAGAAAGCTGCTGTCACACAAAACCCTCTTGTCATGATGGTTTCATGCTACCTTCTGTCATAGGACACTAAATTGATTTCATAATCCCAGAAAGGGAATGCTAATAGCCGTACTAAGGCCTCATATCTAAATCTGGACCTTCAGGCACAGAGAGGAGCAAGAGTCTACCTTCCACTGACTCTCTTAGCAGAGAGATGCTTACTATATCCCCTCTGAAAATGCACACAACAGAGGAAGACCCCAAAATGTTCAGGGTGCTTAGATGCTGACTACTCCCAAAACGTAAGAATGCAAACCGAAATGATTGTCCACTCTACCTCCTAACACCAGGAACAATGTCTCCCACCCAAGATTCATGATCAAGGAGGCCTTGTGATAGTTTAATCTTCTAAACACCATTGAGAAGCCCCACTCCCTTAACATGCAAAGCTAGAACAGGAATGTGAGTAGATTTGCAGCCCAACTGGGAACCAGTGCAGAAAGGATGGGCACTGAGGCAGGAAAGAACAGAGTGGGCCTGCTGGCCCTGCTCTGCAGAAGCCCTGTCCCCAGACCCAAGTCCCGTTCCCTGTGTGAGCCCAGTGTCCTCTGCAACAGGGAGCTGGCAGATGTTTCTCACCTCTGGAGCATTGTGAGGCTCGGTGAGATAAAGTGTCCAAGCACTGGGTGCTGCCCTTGGAGCAGAGCTGAGCCCCAGTCACCACGCGTCTCTGTGGTAGCAGATGTAAACTGAGTACAGGGTTCTCTGCAGTAGGCCCTCATTGTCTGTATGATCATTTTCTCAGACTCGTGAGTTTAAAAATGTCTGAGCTGCCACCGTAAGTAAACATAACACTGCCGTCATCCATTCATGGCAGAGCCAGGTTATCTCCAATGAGCTTGCTCCTGCCTGTGCTACCCAGCTCCCTCCTCAGATGGCCACATGGCTCTGTCACACCAGAATGGGTCCCAAGCCTGCAGTATACTATATCACATTTTGTCTCAACTTATTGAAACCAGATTTTAAAGTATCATCATGTTCTAAAACAGAAATATTTTTACTAATCATTATATTCTGTGTGTGCATGCATGTGTGTGTGTGTGTGTGTGTGTGTCTTCTTAGACAGGGTTTCACTATGTAGTTTAGGCTGACCTTGACCTTCACTTTGTAGCCCAGGTTGGCGTCGAACTCCTAACAATCCTCCTGCCTCAGTCTCTCAAGTGCTGGGATTACAGGTGTGCGCCACCATGCACCACCTGAGCCCCTGGGGCACAGCTAAGCCTGATATCTCAATTTTTAAAAAGTTTTTTGGTTTGGATTGCGCAGGAGCACTGATTTGAGGTCTGCAAGGACAGCGTAGGCTATTTTGGTTGCTCTCTGCATTGCTGATGTGTGCAGGTAGGAAAACCCAGCTTCCAACTGAATAAGACATGCCACTGTAGGACCAGTAGAGGGAGAAAATCAAGGAATTTCCCAGCAGCGGGAAATGTCCAGTGAGCTAGTGGAGTGACAAGAGAGGCCACTGAGAGCCAAGTTATAGCTTTATTGCAATGCCCTGGGCTTTTAGCAATGATTCCAGGGTAATTTATAGCAGCTTCTTCCTGTTGATGAGCACTGGGGTCTTGATTTGCATAGAGAAAATGAAACCTGACCTTGATGTGCATTCTTTGAAATTCCCTGCCAGGGAAGCAGTTGCTGGCCTGCGACCTCAGGCCTAGCCTCCATGTAGGGACTGGTTTTGGAAGGTCCAGCAAGATGGCACAACAACCAGGACACAGCTGCACCTGAAAGCCAGCTGGGCTATCCAAAAGGGGCATCAGTCAGTTGTCAGAAGTGGCTGTTGGAGGCAGGTGCAGGTGTGAAGGCATAGTGCACCAAGCACACCCAAAGTGGGGACTGACTGGCACCTGCAGGGACCACCTGAGCCCCTGGGGCCCAGCAACAGGAGGGGCTGCCACAGCGGATGGAGTCTCTTTACAGCGCAGCTCTCCTCACCTGGCAATTTGTTCTTCTCTCAGCTGCACTTGGAACTCTACCTACTTAGGAAGCCAAGCTGAAATAAGACAAAAGCACAAAGGAAAGTCGAAATGCTGCCTGGCAAGCTGGCTTCTAATGTTCTGATGCTACGTGGAACATAACAGCAAGTGAGAGTCCGACTCAGAGGCAGCACCCTGGGCAGCCAGCTTGCCCTGTAAAACTCGTGATCCCTGAACACGCTACCGCCCCTCCCTGTGGGTTGAAAGAGGCCTGCTCAAATGCAACACTGCAGACAGTTCATATGGTTTGTAAGCCTTAAAAGTCCAGACATTCTGCAGTGGTGAGCGCATACCCACTCCAGGGGAGTTTACCCAAAGGACTCTCTTCCCCCACTTGCACCACAGTGGAGGATCCCTGTTGCCCTGAGGCAATCACTGGGGGGAACAAGGCTGCATTGTGCAGTGCACTGGGGACTAAGACTGGATCCAAACACACCCAGTATCCATTGCATTCCTGACTTTGTTGTTGCCTGATCTTTATCTGTCCTCTAGTTTTGTCCCCACTTATTTAGATATCTTAGACCCTAGTTAAGTTCATACACAAGAACATGCATGTACTCAAACATTGTGTGTGTGTGTGTGCGCACATGCATGTGTGTGTGTGTGTGTGTGTGTGTGTGTGTTTGTGTGTGTGTGTTAGAGAGAGAGAGAGAGAGAGAGAGAGAGAGAGGGAAATGTCGTTCAGGCTAGGGGAGTGCCCCATTGAGGAGCACCATCCCCAGCCCTATACGCAGGTATCTACTTTTTGAAGGCTGATCACAACCTGCCATCTTTCATCTTCCTCTTCCCATGTTTATCTATATTTATTATGTAGTTGCCTTAGTATCTGATTTACAACATAGATAGACACAGGCTCTATCCATCTGAAATCTTTTATTTACCTCCAAAATTAAAAATTTTGGAAGAAGACAATGGGTCAAATTGAGCTCCCAAAGGACCTGGACATGTTTAGTACCAGCAGGCACCGGCCCCTGGCTCTCACGATGCTGGCTTTGTATGTCTACCCACTGGGGTTAGGGTTTTCTGAATTCAGGAACTGTGAGTTAGAAACAAACAGGCAAGGAATAAGGAGATGCCATCCCTAAGCCAGAGAAGGCTCTTGCAATGCGAATTTACCCTAGAAACCTGCCTTGCCACTGAACAAAGCCATGCCAGACACTTGCATATAACTCCCGATGGTGTTCAGAGCTCTGCAGGACAGCTACCAAACAGCCTTCTTGGTGTCCTGGGGCCACTGCCGAGTATCAATGCCTCCTCCTCACTTATGTGCTGACATTTTTCCTTGTGATGTTGAACTCCTCACTGAAAAGACCAGCAAGTAATCACCAAGTATTGTTTCAGGAACGTGTGTTTATTAAGGCACCTTCATCTTCAGTTCAGAAGGTTTTAATCTTGTAAATGAGTAACCGACCAAGGTGATTGCTGCTGATTTTAAATACTTCATGTTGTTTTTAATGGGTTATACAGAGCTGGGATCTGATGAGCATACATGTAATAAAAACACAACCTCCTATCATTTTTTCCTTAAACACATTTTTCTTGTATGATTTGGCAAAAAGACAGGTACTTATAGAGTAAGTTCTTTTGCTGTTTATATTTCTTCTGGCACAGCTCCAAGGAGCATTTAGCAGTGTATTAATCAGGCAGAATGTAAGCTCCACAGACCACTGCATTTTCCTACCACACCTGAGAACTCCGGTTGAATGCTCCAAACTCTAGGTGAGTCAGAAATGTATTTTCAATATATATTGAATTCAGGGGTTGCATATTATCACCTCCCACTCCCAGGTGGAGACTGAGATTGCTTTCAGAGCGCCCAATCCTGGGGATATGGCAGAGAGCCATTGCCCCTACCGCCATTGGGGGGGGGGGCTATGGGCAAATTCATTTTTATCCATGTTACATCTTAGAATTGCCCTGCAGAGTTGTCAGTACATTGGTAAGATGAGAAGGGAGATGAAATTGGAACAATGTGATGTTGTCTTTTCATGGGTGGTGACTTCTAACACAGATGGTAGGGGGCAAGATAAACTTCAATTGTACTAGCTGCTAAGTTTAAAAAAAGTAAAAAAGAAAAAGAAATAAAATGGATTTTGGATATTTTTGTACATGAAAATCCAAATGTCAATTTATCTTTCTTTATTAGGTTTGATGCAGGTCTAGGTAATGCCAGAAACTTAAAGTAACCTAGCAGATTTTCTCACCACGACTATATTGTGGTTTAGGTCTTCTGAACATCGGGCTTCTTCTTGCCTTGCCTGTTCCTCTTGGAGCCCCTAGTGTAATAAGCTAAATGCGTGAGTTGTCAGATCATAATTACACAAAAGGAAGGGAATGTTGGTGTTAGAGGCCCAGGGAGCTAAAGCAATTGCTTCAAGAATATGAAGTCAACAACTTTGCTTTGTGCAGGCACCGGCCTAGCATAGCCTACGTGCCCTGCTTGAGCAGGCATAATTCTAGAGCAAATATCCACTTTTTGACAGTTGTGAAAATTCAGCAAAATTAAACCTATGAGCACAAGCATTTTTTAAAATTAGCCTCACTGGTTCTGCTTACAATTGTGTGTGCGTGTATGTGTGTGTGTGTGTGTGTGTGTGTGTGTGTGTGTGTTGAGTACATTTGCATGTAGACAAAACTATGCAACGAAAACCTGATTTGGTTTACAAATTGCCCCAAAACAAACTTCTGAGCTATTATTTCCTTCAAGGTATGCCTTGCATGCAAGATGGCCTTGTATATTTGTGTTTTTTCTCTGACTTTGTTCTATTCTCAGAAATTGGAGGAGTTTATTCCCCAGAGCCCCTTTATAACGCTGCTCCAGGTTCAGCTGTGTGTCCCCTTTGGCCCTCCTCCCAAAGCAGAGAAGCATTTGTGCAGAGCATACCAGGTGTTACTTTCATATTCCCAGACATACTAGAATACATTAACAAAACACTAAATCAAAACACAGCAAAATTAATGATCATTGCCAAGGTATCTAGACCCAACTCCCTATGACTGACTGCTCACGATCTGGGAGCACCCTGCCTGTGTTCTCATTGTCCCTGTGATAGACAATGTGATCCTGATACTAATTGCTATTTTAGCTGTTGGTTGATATTCACATACATTGTAAACCAAAATTTGTCTCACTTAGTCAGTATTGTGTCAACCATTTCCTTTGGTTTGTTGGATAATGACATATCCAAAGACCAATTTCTTGGGGTTTCATTTCTGGCCTGCACCCAAAGAAAACTCACTCCTCTGGCCTGAGCCCTAATTTCATGCTAAAGCACATGACAACTGTTCATCATTTCCATTTCTTTTTCTTTTTTCTACTATCTGGAAACCAATTCACCAAAGAAAACTGGTAAAAATCTTTTGTAAGACATTACAGAAACTGTAGTGTACTTTCCTACAGATGCCACATCGATGAAGGATGCAGGGTTCCTAGGTATTACTTAGACTGTTGGTATCAGACATACCTACACAAGTCAAGCTAGGTACGTGCACAGCCCTGGCAGAGGTAGACAACCATTCTATGAACCAAGTACAAACATTAATTACCTGTCACCTTGCTATCCTTCTGTTGGTTGTGGCATTCTTTCATTAGGCACTAGTGTAAATGTTTTGATATAAAATATCTTTCTAATTATTTTTTTCTGAGTTCAGGAACAGTAACCAAGCAAAAAGGAATGCACACTTTTACAAACTCTAGAGATTAAGGAAACAAAGGTATTTTAAATCTCCTTGACTCATCTAGCTCACAAAAACCACAGAAATGAACATGGTTGATTGACATGAAAAGAAGAATGCAATCTAAATAATCTCATTCAAAGGTCTCTTAACAACTGTTTTCCTTTCCCTCAAAAAGATGGCCAGTTGTTTGTTTGTTTCATTTTTGGTGTGTGTGCATTGTTTTATTGTTCTTATAACGGCAACTTAAGAGTGAGGACATTCTTTTCATCTATTGGAAAAATACTGTAAAAAGATTTGGTCTACAGGATCCTTGGGTGACTTTCCAGACTTGAGATGCTGCTCTCTGTCCAAGATAAAACCAAATGACACTCCGGGGAAAGTTTCTGAAAGGACACAAGCATGTTTTGAATGATAGGTGAGTAAAGGGGATAGGGAGTTCCCAAAAGAAAGTAGAGTAAGATTTATTCATCAACAGAGGATAAAATTTATTAAAATTATTGAGTTAAAACCTTGCCTTTTAGTTCACAAAGGAAGTTGGGAAAGAGTCTGGAAGCAGATGGTAACTTCTCAAATTGACATAGAGAAAATTCTGGGTAAAAGAATAATATATGTTCTGGTCTCACAATCAGTCAAGGACTTCAAATTTTTAGGAGCAATTGTAATTTCACTGCCCTACATATCTGTCTGCAAATTTGGAAGTAAAAAGAGAATGAGAGTAAAACAATGAACGTACTTAAGGTTTAATGTGTAACTATTAGCACGAAAACATGGTTTGATGGTCTGAACAGTGGGAAAATGTATGAGAAAGACAGTCCTGAGCTGATTGTTGATAGATGAGTCAGCAAAATGCACGTACACCTGCTACCTCCCTCTCCAACATCTCTTCCTTTGTCCAAAATTCTAGCCTACAAAAGCCTCAGTGTTTTGTTCTTCTTCAGGGTTGTCAGGGATCCTGACCCCATAGAAAAGTCTGTGCAAGTCTATTTTGGAAGTTGCTGCTGATATTTTATCCTTGCCTTTTTTCCCAACTTCACTCACTTTAGTTCAAAACAAAAAGGAGCTTGATTGCACCCTCTGTGTGCTAAGCCCATTGCAAGACATAGGTGATACAAGGACAACCAGGATGAAGTTGTGCCCACAAGATGCTCAGGATATAGTGGGGCAAAGAAACAATCCTAAAAGAAGTGCTCAGTGTAACTAGGCGATGAGAAAGAGGTAGAACAGAGACTCTGCAACCACCTGAGGGGCTGGAGGCGGCAGCCCAGAGTATGTCAGAGATAAACTCAAAGAAGGAAGTGAATGGTGCCACGGGGCCAGGTGGGGATGCTTTCACGAGGAAGGAGAGCAGCAGAAAATGCATGATCTCCTGCGATCAAGAGTTTGTTTGCTATGGATATATTTTCACATCTATGGCAGATGAGCGTTGAATTTAAAGAGGGAGGAAGGGCTCAAAGTGAGCCAAGCCCTATAAGACAGACTAAGGAGCTTAAATACATCTGTAGGTCAGTGGCGGTAAACCTATGAGACATGCACCATGCCGGGCACGCAGAGCGCTCCCAGGGGGCATGCAGGTCAAGTCACCTCATCGTTACCCTAATAGCTGAGCACTGAATAACGGTATATATAGAGGCAGTGTTAGCCTTTCACCATGAATAAGTGGGGCTTGGGTTGCAGTTTGAGCACTTGGTCTTTAAAGGCCTGCCATCACTGCTGTAGGTAATGAGAAGCCATGAAGGTCAGCTCTGCTTTTGGAAAATGCACCCCTATTCCCAATGTAGCGTCAGAAATGGAATGGAGCAGGTTAGTAAGAATAGATGTACAGTCTCTGGTACAGTCCAAGAGGAAAGCAAAACTCCAACCTGCACATCACCCACAGTCCTTGTCATGATCTGACCAGAGCAGATGGAAGTGAATGTTCTGCTTATACTCCATTGTGCTGTTCTTCCTGAGACAGTGCTGTGGTTCTCCAAGCTCAGGCCACGTGGGCAGGCTCAGGATACCTTAAAATATGTAAGCAGAATGATCAGATCCAGGATGCAAATGACCCCCAGAAGCAAGTGGTAGAATGTGGTGAGCACTAACGGCAGCTGGCACATAGCTCCCGGGGGTGACCGGGACTCAGCAGTCCTCTGCCAGAGATTGGCACTTTAGAAGCTCAGACACAGAGCTCCCTATCTTGCCACAGAGCTGGCAAGACCAGCTCACTCTCCAGGGCCAACTTAGCAAGTACAGTATTGTGAGCACCAGCAACTTAAATCTAAAAAGCAGCTTTAAAAGTGATTATAAAAAAGTATTGGGAATTTTCCAGTAATGTGATTTTCCTTACCACCAAAGTCAAGACCTAGAATGACATTAAAAGATTCCATTTTCCTGGTTACTTAAGGAATGTCTTTCCCTTGAACTGAATTATCTGCCATTCCTATTCAACATTTAGGGCTCTATTTAACCAATATGACATGGATTAAGGCAAGTTTTACTAGTCAGTAGATCACTAAATATTTGTGGTATGCCTTGTGGGTTTAGACACTTTATTGTTGAAGGCCCAACCACAAGTGGCTTAAATAATTATGAAAGTATGTCACCTTACTTAAGAAAGGGTGCTTCTCAAGTTGGTTAATCAGCAGTGGTGCAATGCTGTTGTTAAGGCTGCAGAATCTTGCTCTTGTTACTCTGCCATAGATGAGCTGTTACCTTGTGCTCTTGAGCTGGCTCCCCTCATGATGCCAAGGTGGTGCTATAGATCTAGAAAACACATCATTCTTTCCAGGAGCAAGAACAATCATACTCACTCCTAAAGTAACCTCTGAAAACAAGAAGATAAAGCCAATCATTGATTTAGATTACAATATAGCCAGGAGGCCATGATGGGTAATCCAGTCTTGTGGATCATGTGAGTATAGGATACCAGAAAAAATCAGGGTTGTTTTGGCAAAAGAAGCCGATAGGTGGGCAAGGAACAATGCCTACCACTCCACCATTCTAAGTAGCAGGAACAAATCAACATACATTTCCCACAACTCATAACAAGCTTGCCCTCCATGGAAGAGTAGGACTGTAACCAGGCAGTCCAGGAAAGAGGAATTCAATTGTGGTGTAAATCAGCTTCAAAGACTAAAGCAATAGTATACAACTATCTCTCTGTAGGTGAGTTTCCATCTTATCAATTATATATTATGTACGTTAAATGTCAGTATATTTGACTTAGCAATCATATATGATAGCTATTTTAGACACGGAAGTGGAATGAGCAAATCAGATGGGGACAAATCAGTCTCGTTTATTTCTTCAGTACTTAGATTATCAAAAGCTTTTTTGCAGGATTTGAAAAAAAAAGTGTGAGATACAGGCTTTGGTCCTGTTCAGATCAGCAAGGTTGGGTGATGTTTCTCTGATGGACATGAAGTACAATGGCAGTTAGGAAGAAAATGAATGAAGTCTTGCCAATTTTATTTTTTGAAAATAACTTTAGAGGAAAAATTATGAGGGTAACAATTGAAAATATATGTATATTTACATACACACATATAAAATTATTTATTATTTAGATGAATAAATAGCTGAGGGGTAGCTAAGAAGAAAGACAACAAAACTAAAACTAGAGGGACCAAGAATAAGGTAATAATTTTGAAAATAATCCCAATCCATTTCCAGCCGGTTGGTTTTTGAAAAAGCTGCTAAAAACACAAAGTGCACAAAAGAGAGCACTTTCAATAAATAGTGCTGGGAAAACTGTATCTCTGCATGCAGAAAGATGAAGTTATATCCTCATTTAGCACCACATAAAAAACAATTCAAAATGCCTTCAACACTTATATGTAAGAACTTAAACTGTAAAACTACTAGAAAAAAACATAGGGCAAACACTGTATTTTAGGACCCTGGTTTGAGCAATGGCTTTTTGGATTTGACCCAAAAGCATGAGCAACAAAAGCAAAAACAGACAAATGGGATTCCAAGGAACAAAAAGGGTTTTGCATGGGAATGAGAAACAACCAACAGAATGAAAAAGTAAACTATGAAATGGGAAAAAATAATTGCAAACTATTAATCTGATAAGATGTTACTATCTAGTAAGTATTTATCTAAATAAGTATTTAAGAAGCTTGACTCAATGCCAGCAAAATAATCTGCTTTTAAAAATGGACAAAGGACTTGAATACTTGTATTTCTCAAAAGAAAAACAGCTAATAAGAATGTGCAAAAATGCTGCTTAACCTCACTATTTTGGAAAATATAAATTAAAACCACAGTGAGATATCACCTCAAGCCTGTCAGATGGCTGTTAACAAACACATCAAGCAACAAGCAGTGTTAGCAAGGCTGTGGAGAAAAGCAAACACTTGTATACTGGAGTAGGAATGTAAATTAGGGCAGCCATCGTGGAAAACAGTATGGAAGTTCCTTAAAACCTTAAATATAGAAGTAGTATAAGACCCAGCAATACTGCCACTGGACCTTTATCCAAAGGAAAGGAAGTCAGTATGTGAGAGATATCCCATGTTCATTGCAATATGATTCACAATAGCCAAGATATGAAATCAGCCTACATGTCCCTCCACAGGCAGGAGGGTTTTCAAACATACATGCAGCGGATTACTGTTGAGCCTTTTAAAAGGAGGAAATTCTGTCACTCGTAGTAACATCAGTGTAGCTTGAAGATTTTATGCTAAGTGGGATAAGTGCCCCCAACACACACACATACACACACACACACACACACACACACACACACACACGCACGCACATGCACACAAGATAGGAGTATGTTGGTCTTACCTATATGTGGAATCTAAAAACATCAAACTCAGAAACAGAATTAAAGGCTGGTTATCAGAGGTCAGGAGCCTTGAGGCTTACGAGGTGTTGGTCAAAGGACTCAAAGTTTTAGTTGGGCAGAATAAGCTCAAGATAGCACTTGTATGTTGTGGTGTCCAGCCTTAATATCGAAAAAATACATACTGAAAAATTGCAGAGACTAGAAAGTGTGCTTACCACACACACACATACACACACACACATGCACATGCATGCACACAAATGTAACCACTTATAATAAAGTAAATCTGTGAAGTAATAAATATGTTAAATAACTTCCGGGAAGATGGTGACCAGGTGAGCAGCAAAGGAGCGATCCTCCTTGATAAACACCACCAGCTCGAGACAAACTTGGCGAGCGTGAATGCCGGGACCTCGGCTGGGAAGTTCACACTGAACGTATTTCTCTGAGCTGCCGGGGGAGATGCGGTAGGGCGCCCCAAACTGCCGTGGCGAGACGCGGGAAAGCCCCAGACGCTGGGAGCCAGAGACGCTCCGCGTGGGGAGGGGGCTTGGCTGGGTTCGAGTGCCCTGGGGGCATAGCCAGCTCGGTCCCTCCCGCCTCCCGAGCCGGCGCAGCTTTCCGGTTACTCCCGACAGAGATCGGCTTTTTAGCAGCAGCAACGCCCGGCAGTCCCACATTTCGCGCGCATCGGGCGGGCGGCGCAGCCTAGACCCTCGGCAGCCGGCGGTCCGTGGCCAGGGCGGCGCGAGGAGCAGAGGAGGAGAGCATCCCGCTCCCTCCCCCAGACCCGGGGAGCGCGAGGAAACAAGTGGCTGCGAGCGGCGGATCGCGAGCATAGCACAAAAAACTGGCACCTTGGAACCTTCCTGCCTGCAGGGACTCCGAGCTATCTGCGCTCACGACCAGATCACCAAGTGGGGGAGGAGATCCATCCCTATACCTGCAGGGAACCCCGGGAGGCGGGGAAGCAGTCTTACACACCTCACCCAGGTCTAACGGTAGGGAGTAGCTAACCAACATCTGTACAGCCTTTTAAGCGGAACTCTCAGCAGAAAGCTTAAGGGACATTCCCCCAAAGAAAAGTCATTGGAGCAACCTCTGCAGCAGACCTTTGCCTGCTGAACTGCCTGGGGAATCTATTGCTCAATATTTTGAATCTGATACCCAAAAAAGGGAAGACAGAAGAACAAATCTCAGCAGAAAGCTTAAGGGACATTCTCCCAAAGAGAAGGAATCATTGGAGCAACCTCTGCAGCAGACCTCCGCCTGCTGATCTGCCTGGGGAATTTATAGCTCCACATTTCGAATCTGATACCCAAAAATGGGAAAACAGAGGAACAAAATGCAGTCTCAAAACTCAACCCCACCAGAACAAGTTTCGAATGTGAAAATACAGGGGAACCAGGAAGCCTCATAACTTCAAAATATGAAACGATGGCATCAGAAATGACAAAACTCCAACAGGCCATGAAAGAGCTTAAAGCAGAAATAACTCACATACCCGCAATGATTTCTCAGATAAAAAACGAGCTGAAAACAATGATGGAAGAAATGTTCCATTCACACAGACAAGAAATAGACAACATTCTAGAAGAAAATAGGAAACAAATGGAAATGTTACAAGAGCAATTCAGGAATGAATAACCAATAATGAAACAGGTCCAAAGAGAATGCCAGGATTTGAAAACTAACGCTGAAAGCATGAAAAACCGTTTAAATGAAACCGAAGATAGAATTTCAGAACTTGAAGACAGCATGGCAGCTTATGAACGTGAAAGGAAGAATCTCGTGATATCATCAAAGACACAAGAAAAGTCAATCCAACAGCTGCAAGATGAGGCAAAGCGTAACAATATTCGAATTATAGGAGTGTGTGAAACAGCAGGAGATCTCACAAATTATATAAAAGGAATATTGGATGAAATAATAGCAGAAAATTTCCCAAACAAGCTAAAAGATACTGAAGTTCAGTTAAGCAAAGCATATAGAACACCAATGATCCATAACCCAAAGAAAAACACGCACAGGCATATAATAATCAAGATCTCAGATATCCAGCAAAGGAACACAATATTAAAAGCTGCCAGAGAAAGGAAACAGATCACCTATAAAGGAAAGCCCATCAGAATCACAGCAGATTTCTCAACGGAAACCATGAAAGCAAGAAGAGCTTGGAGCGAGATACTACAGATTCTAAGACAAAACAAATTCCAACCCAGACTGATGTATCCTGCAAAATTATCCCTCAAATTCAACGGAGAAATAAAATATTTCCACAACAAAGAACAACTGAAGAACTTCATGAGTGCCAAACCAGCATTGGAAAAAGCACTAAAAGATATTCTAGACAGAGAAAAAAGAGACCACAATCCCAAGAACAGCTATAGAAATAACTCCCTAAACAGAACAAATAATTAAACAGTAAGCAAAAGAAGGAAAACTTCAAATAAATAACATGACTAGAATAAGCCAACATATAACCATGATAACCATTAATGTAAATGGCCTCAACTCAAA